>JAJLTG010000010.1:172848-237308 GCA_030568095.1 Naumovozyma baii
TACTTGAAGAAATTCTTGTCATTGTTGTTTTAAAATAATACTGTCTTTAATAATAAAGTAATTGATCGGTTTCTTATAAATAATATACAAATTAATATAAGAAGATTATATAAATTATTTTGAGAATTTTGAAATATGCTGGGTATTTATATTTCCATCAGCTTATGAGTTTAACGCGTGTTTAAAATGTATCACGCTGGAAAACTGAGAAAATATTGTAAGAGTATCTTAATAACATTCTCTTCCTATGAAACTTTCTAAGTCTCACATAAGATTCATGTTTATTAATTAACTACCAAATACTGTCATATATTGGCATTATTTCTGACAATTTAGATAACTTTTAAACTTCCGCCTTATATATTTAACAAGATAACTATTACCCAACAGTCCCCAAATTAATAGTCACTATCATTAATTCGCACTCCAATGTTAGTGTTACCTCGAAATGAATTCTTGTTCCGGCACACTTGGTGATTCTGTAGGACTCATTTTTAGTATTCTCATCTTTCTATTTAATTCTCTCTACTGTATTTAAAAACTATAATATATATTTTAAACCTTATTTCATTTTCAACTTGTCATTGCAAATAATAGTCCAGTATTCATACGTCTCGGAATTTACTTTCTCTCTTTCATTTGTTTCTTTGTCATTGCACCTATTCCCGTTTTTGTTTCATCTTCGTCACAGGATGAGTAAAAGGTTTGACATATCACATTTCACTATACGAAGTAAGTGTTTAATTTTCTAATTATGGCAATATGTTTCATACTCGCCGTAACAGCATGAATACTTCGTCACATCCCTTTGCACAGCTTACATACAAGTTAATAATATCTATTAACTCAAAATTTAGCTTTGTTCTTGAATACTCCATCATATCAATCCCAAAACTTCTACGTTACCTTGTAATCAAATCCTTTAGTTTCCTCTTATCTCTATTGATAACCTAAATTAATATCGGTTCATTGTCATACAATGAAAGACATCCATTGATGTAACACTTAAAACCCAACCATCCTAATCCTTTCCAGAATACCTCTATATAGACATTAAAATATCTAAAGAGGCAGAGGAAGAGTTTGTGTAATCACCAAATTCTCATAAAGCTTTAGTGTTGTAAATTTTTAATTCGAAGATATTTTATTATAACAATGGATCATTCATTTTATACTAATTGATTGGAAAGTCAATCTGTTTGGGTTAACGTCTATAACCTTTTAATCATTCGTAGACGAGGTCTTGATGTAAACTTTTCGGTTTCATTTAAATGTAAATAGTAATAATATTTAATTCATTTTTCACGAGAAATATTGATAATACTTAGTTAAAATAACATTTATTCTTATTATTGTCATTCAACACGATAATATCGTCGAAAATTTTATTAAAAAGTTATTTCAAGTATGTATCATATATTAATATATATATATAATGAATAATAGAGTAGTGCAGTATAAAGGAAAAAATTTGACTTTGCTTGATTCTAATGAAATACAAAAACTCCAACATGGCACTCACGCTAGGGAGATTCAACAAATATCAATTGTTCTTTTTGTCAGAAATAATGCCAATATATGACAGTATTTCATAGTTGATAAATAAACATGGATCTTATTTGAGACTTACAAAAATTTATAAGAAGAAAATGTTGCTTTAAAATTAAATTTTAATTCTCGATACTTTCTAAATGACACCTGTCATTTTCTGACAAAATATTAACGTTTAATTTTCAAGCTGAAATGATTTACGTTTTTACAGAGCGGACTTGCAGATTCACACGCCCCTTTTCCATGCAGCTCGAAAAATTAACCATTGTTAGAGGTTAGTTAGTTGAGTAGATGAAAGTAATGAAAAACTTCACTTTTCCAAATAATTTCAACATACCATTCCTATATTACTCAAACTTCTATATTCATAAGAATCATCTTTTGATATGGGGACTAACCTAGATTTTGCTCATTATCCAAATATTCCCCTTCTAGATCAGGTGGTAGATGCTTTCTATAGCGGTTCAGGTTCCAGCCAGAAGGAAGCTGAACAGATATTAACAAGATTTAAAGAATCTCCAGACGCATGGAAAATTGTAGATAGAATTTTAGAAAATTCCAAAAATGTGCAAACGAAATTTATCGCTTTATCCATTCTAGATAAGTTGATAAGTACAAGATGGAAATTATTGCCTAGAAAAGAAAAAGAGGGTATAAAAAGCTTTATGGTGGGTATGACGTTATCCATTTCTCAAGATGATGTGCTTTTCCATTCACACCGGGAGTTAGTAAACAAGTGTGCTGTTACTTTAGTAGAGATTTTGAAACAGGAATGGCCTAACAATTGGCTTAATTTTATTCCAGATTTGTGTGCGAGTGCAAAGACATCTGTAAATATTTCTGAAGTTACAGTAATTATCCTGAAGATTTTAGCAGAGGAAATCTTTGTTTTTGCCGACGAACATATGACACAAGCAAAAATATTGCGTCTTAGAGAATCTATGTCGAGGGAGTTTCAAATAATCTTCAATTTATGCATGGATATGTTACAACAAGATATCCCACCCGAGTTACAAAATATGACACTTGATTGTTTAGGCGAATATATAAGATGGGTCTCTATCCCGCACCTTTATCAAAGATGTTTGTTGAATGTGTTATTATCTAACTTCCTCACTGCTCGTAGAACGAGATTAATGGCATTAAAATGCCTTACTGAACTAATTGTCCTAGATGGCCTAAATTTTTCTGAAACTATTTTGCTCGAAATATTAGAGATAGTACATAATGATGTTTTTAACAATGTCTTAATACAAGAAGGGTTACCATTTGCCGAGACCACCAGTAGAAATGAGAGCAATGAGAGCAATGGAATAATTTTACAAGAATATGCCAATTTTTTAAGAAAATTTCTTTCAAAATACCGAACCACACTGGAAAGTAATGAACTTTCATATAAAGCTTTATATACATCTCATGAGGATTTAATTCAACTTTCTAAGGAAAACCTCAAGTTTACATTGGACTACTGGTATGAGTTTATCTCTAATCTGTACACTGTACAAGAGCAACTTCAAATTCACAAGTCTCATGGTATATCAAAAATAGAAGATAACCAAACAAGCCTACTGTTAGAAAGGGATCTTAAAATATATAAAGGTATCTTTGAACAATTAGCTGTTTTACTAATAGAAAATATGGAGGGGCCTCAAAATATGAATGCAATGAATGATGATAACGAAATGACGCAAAATACCTATATTGAAGGTACAGAGAATGCCCAATTATATTTCCTGGAAAGTAGTATTCTTATCTATTTGACAACCTTTAACCATACATCAATCGAACAAATTATTATTGATAAATTACAAAAATTCAAAACCAGTGATACTTTGTACTTGAATAGCTTTAATTCTTTATGTTGGGCCCTAGGTTCTATCTCAGGCATAATCCCGGACGACAGCGAAAAAATATTTTTAATGACAGTAATTAATCAAGTAACTGCAATAATAGCGAAACAAAAAGGAACCACCTTAGAAACGATATTTGATCTAAACCTGGTATATGTAATGAAAAGCTATCCAAAGTTCCTTAAAACGCACCCGCAGTTCATAAATGAAATCATTAATAAACTATTTGAAATTTTCCGAACAGGAGATGAACAATCTCGAACAATTGCTTCTGAATATTTCTTGAGTATTGCAAATGACTACAAAATGGAGTTCTTTAAAACAGTAACAAATGAATCTATCATTTATTCGGCACTTAATGGTGTTGAACAGCTTCCTCACGATATCACGACGAGCCAAGTTTTCAAGATATTTAGAGCCTGCGGTATCATAATAAATGAAGAAAAGAATTCTCTCAGGAGAGATGATTTACTGGAAAGAATATTAGTTTTTCCCAACAAGTTAGATTCAATTATTCAAGCAAAAACACAACTCACTGAATCAATATTCTTAGACCACAAATCTATATCAGTTTTGATAAAAACTATAAGCACAAATAGAGCACTTTGTTTGTCTTTAGGTGGCAATTATTATCCTCAATTTATAAGACTATTTCCTAATATTCTTAATAATTACAAAATAACATCAGCGATAATAAATAGTGCAGTACGGGGTGGAAACTTAGATATACTCTCAACAACCTCATTCAAGTTGTTGAAAGTTTATCGAAGAGAAGTCCTTGAGTTAATTAAAACTTATATTGAGAGGACATCAAGCCCATACATAATTACCAGAATCGTGGTAAGTCCCCTTTTAGAAGTTATTCTTGAAAACTACAACAGTTCAGAACCAGTTGCAAAGGATGTTGAAGTTCTTAAGTGTTTAACGATTCTGGTGGAGAAAGTCGGATATATGATTCCAGATAAAGTAAAATTAATACTAGAATGTACCTTAAAATGTACTTTTCAAATGATTAGTGTCAATATCATAGACTATCCGGAACATAGCTCAGAATTTTATTCGCTATTAAAAGCTATTAGCAAATACTCATTCGATTCCATCCTAAACTTAGAACCTCCCTTAATGGATACGTATTTCAGATCCATTTGTCTATCATTTGAATGTTTTGAAACAAAAATCGAATCTGACGGCATTCAAATTGCAATAATATTAACAGATCAATTGAAAAATCCTAAAACTGTTGGATTATGTCAGGAATTCTATCAAAAATATTTTATAACAGTGATAACCAGTGTTTTCCAAGCATTAACAAATCCAGACCACAAATCGGTATTTTCTGAACAGGCAATATTATTCTTAAATTTAATAACAATGATGGTCGATAATCGACCAAACACACAAATTTTTGATACTGCTAGTGCATCAGGTAAATTTTCAACTTTGGAAAGCTTACAAATGTATCTATCAAGCATTATTTCCAATGAATTCCCATACGTATCAGAAGCACAGAACAAAACGTTCTTAACCACATTATTTGAGGAGTACCGCCAACCGGATAAATTTAAATGCATATTAAGAGATTTTTTGGTTCAAATGAAAGAATATGGTGGTGATGCTTCAGATTATCTATTCCATGAAAATAATGAACATAAGAGATCTGGAGACATTTAATATGAACAGTAGGAGACAGATCTTGGGTGATTAATTAACAAAAAAATACTTTGATAAGATAATATTGACTAATGCCAAAATATAAATATTCGTATTTACATATATATAATGTCAAAGGGCTATCTTAAAAATATTCTTATTCCATAAACTGCCAAATGCTATTTTGACAACATCTTAGGGAGTAAAAAGATTTACACGATTCCTGTAACAATGGAAATAAGTGGGAATCCAAATTCATCATTTTATTTTTTTATTCTTCAATTTTATTGTCTCGTCATTAACATAAATACCCTTACCCTTATATGGTTCAGGTGGATGGAAATCTCTTAATCTCGCAGCGAACAGAAGAACTTGTTGTTTATCACATCCCTCCACGATCAACAAAGTAGGAACTGGTGATGTTACATTGATACCTTTAGGAACATCCAAACCTTGTTTAATAGATGCACCGACTTTAACATTGACAAATGTACCCGTATCCTTATTTTCTATTTGCACCCTATAGCCTGTCCCAACAAATCTCAGCATAGCCATATGTCCCTCATTTACACCAATAATATGGTTGTTAATATGTGATCGTACTGTTCCCCACATTGATCTCTGTATTTTATTTAAAGGATTCTTCACTGATATTTGATATTTAGATGCGGCATTACCTTCTATTGGTCTTACCGTAACAAAATCAGGGATTTCAAGAGTTAGATTCCCTCGAGGACCTTCAATAGTAACACATTGGGATATTTTAAGAGATTCTCTACCCTTTCTGATAACTTTAGCAGTGGCTAATGTTCCCAGGATAATCTTGGTTTCAGGAGTTGTGTATATCGGACTTGATCCTATATGTGATAGAAGCGATCTCTGCGCAGAGAAAAATCTTCTTGTTAGTAACATAGCATATAAAATCAGACTAGGTATGGACGGTGGATAGATTGTGCAAACTATCGTTCCAATTTCGATTGTTAATCCTGTACGAAAGCGTTCACCAAGTCTTAGATCTCATTATTGTAATTTGTCGTTATCGTTTTACGCGAGGGCAATGCTCTACGAAAATTTTAAAATGAAAAAAAAAAAAATATTTCAGCTCATCTCAAAGAGTCTTATAACAATCATTCCAGTTGCTCTGAAGCAAGCATAACTTATAGGACGGTATAGCATTAGAGAATAACAGGTAAAGGATAAATGGTAAGAAAATTGAAACATCATGAACAGAAGCTCTTAAAGAAGGTGGATTTTCTTGATTGGAAACAAGATCAAGGCCACAGGGATACGCAGGTGATGAGAACATATCATATTCAAAATCGTGAAGATTATCATAAGTATAATAGAATATGTGGTGATATACGTCGGATGGCTAATAAATTATCATTGCTTCCACCAACTGATTCATTTAGGGTGAAACATGAACAACTGCTTCTGGAAAAACTGTATAATATGGGTATACTCTCAACAAAATCAAAAATATCTGATTTAGAAAATAAAGTTACAGTGAGTGCTATTTGTAGAAGAAGACTCCCTGTAATAATGCATAGATTAAAGATGGCTGAAACCATACAAGATGCTGTGAAGTTTATAGAGCAAGGCCACGTACGAGTAGGTCCTAACTTGATTAATGATGCTGCATTCCTAGTAACAAGAAATATGGAAGATTATGTTACTTGGGTGGATAATTCTAAGATTAAACAAACCGTGTTGAGATACAGAAACCAAATTGACGATTTCGATTTTGCATAGAGTATTTTGTAAAGGAGTATATACTAGCTTAAAATTGTATCTTTTATTATAGAAAATTTGAAGTGCGTGTCGCTTCCCAATCATGAGTCTGTACACCTGTCAGAAATGTTTAGTTTCAGCTTAATAAAACAAAAACAAACAACAACAAGAACAACTTCTGGAACTGAATCTTCTATAGATGGATAGGATATAAACTATCAAAAAGCAAGCTACTATAAAAAAATAATTCTAGTACTTGAAAGAAAAGTTGTAAAATATTCTAGAAAAATGTTATGATCAGAATAGGCTTATCCAACTGCGTCTGAATATCTCTGGTTTCTATGTGAAAATAAAAGTACGCTAAAAAGAATGACTGAACACTATCAATCTAATACTGCTCCAAAAGATAGAAATCTAAAATCCTATCATGGTAGCGACCGAGCAACGCATACTGGCCTTCACACCAGTGCTGCTCAAGATTCGAGGACTCATGAACAAAGTGAACCTTCACTTATCAACAACTTTGCTGATTTAAATTTACATGATACCCAACGCGCTTCCCACACTCAGTCATTCAACTTTCCTCAACACAGGAAAGTACTACGGTTGATCCAAATATTTCAACCCACTCTACAAAGGATACTAAGGTGCCACATTCTTCTATGTATGAGCAATCTACTCCTCAGTACGCTCTGTTCATGCATGTACCTTACCCTTATTATTATTACGGGATGCCACAAATGCAAGGTTATTATTATGGCCAACCTGCTATTAATCCTAATGTGGCACCAAATTCTCACATGTCGGCACCTCCTTCGCCCCATGTTTATCAACAACCAATGTATAATACACAAAATCAACCATTGTTTCCACAACCACCACTTCAACCGGTAATAAACCACTATCGGAATGTTCCTCATGCATTAAACCCCCAAAATCCATCACCATTGTACCCTATTTCAAGTACAGGTGAATTTTCAAACTGGATCCGGACTTTAATGGAACACTTAAAATCATCACAGTTTGGTGATCTAATTCCAAACAAACATGGTGTTGCTGCTAGAACTCCCTCTCATTGGGAGGAACTTGGACTCCAATGGTTATTTTCAACATACGTCAAAAAGGATTTCTATCCTAAATAGGTCAAACATGCTCAAGAGACTTCTGTACCTCTATTTACTATATTGCAAAGAGCTATGACTTTAGCCATTCAAGCAACTGACATTACTCTTATAATGAAGAAACTACATGATCTTCATTTTGAAGGCAAAAAACCTGCCTTTATTTTTACCGCTAATGTTCAATCTATCATTTCAAGGATTGACAATAAAGACCTACAGCAATATCAACCTTTGATCAAAGATTGTGATGGGATTTCAAATTCTTATCTTGTGGATTAATAGTAGATTGGTAATGTTCAGTTTTTCTTATAATATACAATGTTTATTCTTCGTTGTTTCTTTCTACATACTACTATCTATCATTCTTGTATTTCTTGTCCTTTATATAGTTTTCTTTTTAGCGTACTTTTATTTTCACATAGAAACCAGAGATATTCAGACGCAGTTGGATAAGCCTATTCTGATCATAACATTTTTCTAGAATATTTTACAACTTTTTATTAATTCCAGAATTATTCTTTTTATAGTAACTTGCTCTTTGATAGTCATATCCTATCCATCTATAGAATATTCGGTTCCAACAGATTACATCCTGAATGCACTTTCTGGTCCGTATACAGACATAAAATAAGGAATTCCGCACGTCGCAGAAACCATAATCTAGCACTAATAATAATAATAATAATAATAATAATAATAATAGTCTTTTTGAATAATAACAAAAATAGAAAGGGATGGAGAAGCTCTAACTTATCATGAAGTAGTGTAGTTATGGGAAGAACCAAGCTGCTTTCTTAGATCCTCTTGTGAGCTACTATGAGGCAATACACCACCGATACTTGGCGGTTGGACCATATCAGTTTCCTCTAGGATACCACTAACACGAGAATTGAACGCTTGCTGTTGTTGTGTATATGGATTTCTTTGTGATACCAAACTATTATTTCTTGAATTATTAGCAGTATTCAAAGTTCTGAATGAACCTGCAGGTTTATAAGTTGTAGATTGTTGTAGAGCTACTGGATTAGTCATAACGATACTCTGCCTTAATTGGTAAGGTAAGGGAGCAACACCTGAATTTTCTGAATTAGTCATTACTGATACATTACTTGGTGGTATTTGTTGTTGATACATCTCACT
The DNA here is from genome assembly GCA_030568095.1 of Naumovozyma baii. NCBI lineage: Eukaryota > Fungi > Ascomycota > Saccharomycetes > Saccharomycetales > Saccharomycetaceae > Naumovozyma > Naumovozyma baii. The sequence continues at coordinate 181,892 of JAJLTG010000010.1, forward strand.
ATTTTCTGTATAAAACATTTCTGGATGATCCATCGGATTCAGTGCTGTTCCATTAAGTCTTGCTGATTGTAATTGCAATTGTTGTTTACTTGGTTGTCTGAATGAAGTTAGAGAATGCAAGGATGACGAATTCATTAATTGTGCAGGTGTTGGCAATTCACCGATAGGTTCCAGAGTCTGCGGATGATGTAATTGTGAAGGATATTGTGGGATTTGACCATTTTGATATCGAGGGTTGTAAGCTTGAGGTGGGTTCTGTAAATAAGGTTGTGGAGGTAATTGTTGTTGGAATGGGGCTTCTGAGTATATCGAAGATGCCACCCTAGAATGATTACCATTTGCCTGTGGGGCTAATGGAGGGTTAGAGTCTGATTGTTCTTGCTTGTCGATAACCACTTGAGGCAATGAGAGATTGGTGTAAACTCCCATATCCCCGTGTTGAATATATTCTTGTTCCTTTTGTTCGTCTTCAGTATCGATCTCTTCATCATTTTCAAGTGGTTCTTGCTTCACGGTACCATTTCTATCAAGATAAACTTGATAAATACTCTTCATTCTTTTTATATCTTCTTCTTCTTCGGTTGAAATTGGTACCACATAGTCATCTTCATTTTCATCTTCATTATCAACTTCAGTAAATAAAATATTAGGTTTAACATTTTTATCCTTAGTATGTTTAGCGACATGTTCAGCATCAGATCCAGCTTCATCTTCAAATTCAAATTCGAATGCATCACCCTGTAATTTATTCTCACTTTGCAATCTTTCAATACCAGAGCTATTTGTTTCATTTTTCTCATTCAAGACGTTATTAGGACTTTCACTAGAAGAAGACCCATCAAATCGATGTTGTGTTTGGTGAATTTTATTATTAAAATCATGACCAGGTAAGGATTCACTTGTTTGCGAACGACTTAATGATATCCTACTTGTATTCTTAGACGATGCAACCTGATACCCACCCAATCCATCATTTGTGACTTGTCTAGCAAAATCTCTTAAAGATGAAACATCTTCACCATTAGGTAACTGGAACGGATCAATACCATACTCCTTACCATTCGTTGCTGCCGTGTTAGAGAATGGATCCATTGAAGGAGGAGGGGGAGGTGGAGCATAATAATATTGTGCAGGACCGATACCTTGATTATTCTGGGTTTGGGAGTAAATATTATCGTTATGACGTTGTTGCATTGGATATGATCTGACGTTAGGCAAATATTCAGTATCACCTTCGAAATCTGGATCAAGATCCTCTTTAGCTTCTCTCTTACTTCTCCTATAAACACCGAGCAGAATGACAGCTAATACTATGAGCACAACTACAACTGGGACTGCAACTGCGACACCTACAGTGACGCTAGTTGAATGACTATTACTTGTTGGTAGCTGACATTCTTCTTTACTTCCAGTACATTTTGCCGATTTGCTGGCAGTGGAAGAGCTTGATGAGGAACCACTGTCCGAATCTCTCTTATAGTAGTTTACCTTAGTTGGAGTTGTTGTCGAAGTCGTCCATACGTGCTTCGTCAACAACGTGCCATGAGATGTTTCATAGGCACGAAGGTGAATCATATTGGGACCCTGTACTGTATAATGTAGTCAAAAAGATCGAGGTTTTATTCGTGAAGGACTTGCACAAAAACTTTTTTCAAATAGAAAGCAGCTACTTCAAATAAAGATTTATATTAAATAAGCAATAGTGTATCTGATCTGAATAGAATTGCTATGAATGGAATGCGGTAATAGCATCTTTATCATGTGATATTTGTCCATATCCTCAAGAGCTAGACCGTTGTTTTTATTTTTCAATTTTCTGCTAGTCCTCGAGAAGAAAGTTTCCCTGGAGAGATTAATGTGCAGGGACTCGAAAATTTGAATTTTTTTTCACTCTAACGCGAAACTTTCCGGGGAAATTTCAAAAAAACTGCATTTACGCGTCAGGGTTCTCGCAAGTGGAATTTTAGGGTGTGATGGCATTGACTAAAGGGTAAAGCTTAGGGCTGGATTGGCGTTGTGCCACAATATAACACAGGTAAGTGTGCCATATTCCAGTCTTCCACTATTATGATTTGAGATTAGCACTCTAATAAAAATATATTTCCTCTAATCTGATAATCGTTGGTCTGTAATTTTTTATTTAGTATTTCTGAGGGGACCGTCTTGAATATCTTGCATTCTCCTACCAAAATTACCAAAAAGATGATACCGACTTCTATTCCAACTCTGGAAATGATCTTTATATTCTTTTCTTCACAACCAGGTAACTTTTAAAAAAAATATTCTTAAATGTGACTTTGGCTGAGCTGTATCTCATATTTTATATGCCACTATTTTCATTTCCTACTCATTATTTCCCAAAAATGACCCTGTAACGAAAGAACAAAAATTTTGTATACTAAATAAATTAAATATTAGGCTTATTTACCTCCCTAAACTAGAAGCTAGGGATTTAAGTTTTACTCTGGGAGGTATCTGCTGTAAATCCGTGACTGTCAGTTTGGTCAATAATTGGAGTTTAAAAAATTGAAAATGATTATCATCTTACAAAATGGAAACTACAAAACAAGAAGACCCAAAACAAGAATCAAATAAAAATAACAACAGCAAAGGAGGAGGTACATATGAGTACTCCAAATTCAGCAAAGAAAAGTGCAATGAAAACCTTTTTTACGAAAAAATATGATAAAGTGCTAGACTCAATCTTAGCAGTAGAAGAGGTCATCTCCGGTACACAACAAACTTCCACCGCAGATAGTATTACCCCAATATCCAACAGAGAATTACTACAAACACTGGCTGGTTCTCTAGTAAATGCCTCAATTGAACGAATAAGGCCTGAAAGAGATGATCTGCCTGACAAATTGAATATGAATAGCACCGTAGATATATCGAAACTTCAACCGCATGATTCAACAGTGGATTACACGGATGCTAAGACAACAGTGTCTTCCCATACAAGAGATCATTTTATTGATATATTCCTAGACAAACTAATATCAAGAATAACTCCAGATAATTTACCAGAAAGAGAACACTTTGGGCATGAAAGAAGGAGCCAACCCGTATCGGCAACCATATTAACCAAAAATTTGAAAAGCTTGACAGGTCAAATGGGTGACATATTCGAAGCACAAGATTCTATTGTAAGATTATTAACTTGGAGAAACTCATCTGGTACAATTACTATGTTAATTCTGTTTACCATCATGTGTAATAACCCGATGTACATGGTTTTAGTACCTCTTTTTTATGTAATGTATGGACAGATGGTTCAAGGCTATATTCACAGACATCCCTTTAGAAAAACTACATATCCAGCCAGAAGGAAATATGGGAAATCATTAATCAACACCATAGTGAATGGAGGTCCTTCTGCTGGGATGACAGGCAAAGTAGATGTTTGTGACATGGAAGCGATGATAGATAATGATATGGATCAGAGTGATGGGAAAAGCCTCAATGATCTTTCCAATAGAACAAAGATAATTGCCAACTTGAGGGATTTTCAAGATATGACTACTGGTCTTTTGGCATTCCATGAATCAATGAATAAATTTAATTTAGATGTGGCAGGCTTTAAAGATGAATATCATTCAACCAAAGTTTTTTTGAGATTAGGACGAATTTTCATAACTTTATGGATTTTATCGACTTTTGTCAATTGGGGGATACTTATAAGTTCAATAGCATGGTATACCATGATTAGACTACACCCCAGAGTTAGAAACAAAATGTCCAAGAAATCAATTAGTGATGATATAACAGATGAAGAAATTGCAGAAATTAATTTAACTTCTAATGATACAATTATTTTAGATGAAAATCCGGAAGTGAGATTTGTTGAAGTTTTTGAAATATATCAGCAGGGGCTAATTCCTCGTTATTGGAGACTCTTGAAGTTTTCAAGTAGTGTCTTTGACACTTCTGATCATTATAGAAAAGCTCAACAACAACCTCCTGGCGTCTTAGCAATTGATGAAGTGCTTCCTCCAGTCAGATGGGAATTCGAACAAAACTCAACGTGGGAACTTGATTATAACGTTGCTAAATGGGCCTCCCAGAGAGGTTTGAAAAGTGGTATGACAATTAATGAAGAATTCTTGATAGATTCTTCATTCAAGAGGAGAAGATTTATCCGTAAAGTAGTCAAATATGCAAATCCAATACCATCGGCATAATAATCAAACATTATATAAACATATGCAAATTAAATAATTGGAAATATTCTTATCAAATAATAAATATTCATAAGAGGTTAGAATGCTCTATATATGACAAATACTTCCTATGAAGGTACTCCTTCAAACTCTGCCCTAGATACTTTGTTAATTATTCTTCGCCAATTTTTCCTATTATCATGAATTGGTGTAGGCAAGACACTCAAATAAAGTACCATACATAATACTACGAATGAACAAACCACTGCAGGAATTATCATAGTCACAAAATTTCTTCTTGAGACTACTTTTTGATAAGGACACGAGGCATAAGGTCCGCCAGTGACCCAACAATTACTTACTGATATGGAGTTTAAATCGATCCAAAAAGTTGCATCGGAAATGTCAGTCTCTTGAAAATGGAGTACTAACGCTCTTTCCTCCAGGGGAGTTCTAGGAATATCAAAGACGTAACCATCGGGACAATTACAATCTTTATCATCATCATCATCATCAAATGAAAAATAGGTATAATCATCCTTAGTCACTTCCCAAATAAATGTATGGTTTTTATATCGACATATACCAGGTTTCTTGTCGTAACAATTTGCCACTTCCCATGCCAAGGTATTATCAACTGATGAAAACGTCAATTCGGCACAATTTAATGCTTCTAGTGTATCTTTCACGATAGCCATCTTTGTATTAGATACTGTTGGTTCACTGTCTCCCCATGTCCAGACCACAGTATTCTGTAATAATGTTTGAATGTCTGAAAGAGAATCCATCGTATAGTTGTTTGAAATCACAGGCGAAGAACCACACGAAAGATATTCAATTATGTCATCAGAATTAAATACTGCTTCTAAGAATCTGAAGTGATGGTTAGATATATCTGATAGCGAATCTAGTGAATTCGGACATGCATATGTCATATTACCGGTATTGTAATTGGCAATGGTATTGGGGAACACATAAGAAGAATATGTGTTATTAGAAAAAATTGACAAATCAATTATCATGACCCTTCTTTGACGTTTATAAAGGAAGGTACCCACGGTGGGCCATCCATCAATATTTGATTCTCCATGCATATCCCATGCCTCACCTTTAACCCGATCAAGTGTCAAGTCTATACTTGAATATATCCTTGAAGCTCCTAAGGATTGATCAAATACATATGTTAAATTTGATTGCGGGTAGTCACTATATGTGGTAGTGTTTAGACTCAATTCAGGTTTTCTTAGAAATAGCATTATCATGTTTACTGAAAGATCATCATTTGTTTCCAATAAAAATGTTTCCAAATTCTCTAAAAAATTGGATAGAGATAAACTAGTATTGGTTACCATCCATGAATTTTTCTTCAATTCAATATCGAGTGTAAAACTTTGCACACCGGCAGCTAGCAAATTCAAAAAATTATTAATATAAATTGTATTTGTTGCATTAACATCCAAATTGGATGTAGTAATAAATTGCTTATTGAATAGCACATGTCGCAGATCTACTCCAACAAATGGAAACTGATCTATCGTTACATTGGCTGAAATATCCCTCTGTGATCTTATTGCAGTTTTTCTTTGACTTGATGGTTGCGCCCATGAATCCACGGCGAAACAATTCGGCAGAAATGTTATTATTAAGAGTGCCCATAGATATACCTTTAATAAAGATCTTTGGATGGGCATATACGTTATTATCATACAGATCACCCAATGTGCGTACTTTATGATGTCCTACTTACCACTTCATTACCTTTTTAAGTTTTTGATCGATTTGCTTCGCCATGACTGAAAGGGTCAATAGTACTTATTACCCGGAAATGTATTAGGTCCTACATATAGGGTTTGATATTTTGATTCAAGAAAATACTTCAACACACCCTAAATTCAATGATCTCTTTTCCTATTCGGGCACAACGTAAATAGATCATACTGAAAAACTGACATACTGGAATTAAAAGTTTTTACTCGATTAGGAAGTAATTATATATTTTAAACTAAAGAAATGCAGTTGAAGAGCAATGTCAAGACTTGATTTTTCGAGAAAATTTGAAAATATTTTTTCTTGCGTACTTTTTTGTGTATTGATTCAAAACTTCAAATGAATCTTGTACCAATTTCATGTTTGACATTGAAAAATGTGGTTATATATAAATAATATACATCTTCTATTCCTGAAATTCCTTTATTTGCTATATTTCCATTGTTTCCAAGTACTACAAAAGAAAACGACATACTTACTCGAATAAAGCATTTTTACCTTTGACTGGTTCATCATTCATCATTCATTTTAAATATTCCTGATTCTTTCATATTAGAGAACTATATTCTTACCACTATAAAATAGCACTTAATGTCAACAGTTGCATCCATTCCAAAAAAAGTCAGTACCCAATCAATAAACAAACAAACTAAAAATGAAGTTACTTTTAAGAAGAAACAACATAATTCTGTAGCAAATTCTTCTCTGCGTAGAACTATTTTCAAGAAAGCAACCATTAGTAAAACAGATAATAAATGTGAAAAAATAAAAACATCATTGAGAAATAAATTTGCATCTCCAACTGATAGGTTATTATCACCATGTTCACAAAAGTTAAATGACCATAAATCAAAGTTTTTATTGACAAAATCAAATCCAACAAAGTTGAACTTTCCTACGATGAATGTTAGTAAGGATGAAATTATGGATTTTGATGAGAAATAAAATAAGAAAATAAAAAAATACAATAAGGATACCACATATAGATAAACATACATATAGATACACCAAATAATCTAAAAATAATTATTGCATATTTTGTTTGATTATAATAAGTGTTCCATTAAGGTTTCAAGAGTGGAATATCTTTCCAATAGTCTTTCGATTTCATCTTCGTCTTGGATACCCTTTTTTTTTAATAGGTACCAGATTATAGTCTTTGTTAATAATTCATAATCCACAATCTCATCTTGGAGATCCTCTTTTTCTACTTTCTTCTCACCAAATTCCTCCTCATTATAAACATTATTTTTAAACCTAGTTATGAAATAATTTGCCTTGAAATAATCCTGCCTGTCACTTGATGACTGTTCAGTGATATAAATATTTTGACTTCTAGGCAAATTCCTGAATACCAAAAACAAGATCTCATCCCAGAAATGGAAAGGATACCTCATTTTAGAGAAGTTTAAATTAATTTTATCAAAGCTTTCATTGCTTTTCTTCAAAATTGTTTCTTCAATTTCCTCTAACAGGCACCGAATCTCCTCAAATATATATTTAACTATTTCGACATTATAAGTATTAGAATTTGGGGTAAAAGCGTCTATATTTGATAGAAATAGAGAAGTGTTTATATCCACAACTAAAGTAGAAGATTCGACATATTTTGTTTTAAATTTATGCTCATATACTCTTGTTACTTCCATAGTTTTGAGAAGGAATGTATATTTTTTTTTTGTTTTAAAAAGGTTTATTCTTTTGTTCTATCCACAAATTTAAATTGGTTATGCTATATAAGATTTAGCCGCCGAACCGACTGGCTATTACCACCGCTTTTTTAATTATTGACGCGTTTCCAGGAACGCGTAAGAGCAGTTATAAAATTTCAATGTTATCATAATGTCTTGAATATATTTTAATTTTGAGCCATTGCCACCGCTAATCAAAGGCATAACCTAAAAATAACTGGAATAATGGAAAATTCATTTGGAATATTCGAAGATTTGAATTTTCTCATAATAAAATCTGACGCGAATGATGAGCTAACCCTCCAGACACATTGTGGACTACTTAGGACTAATGGATGTAAAAACCTTATCATTTACAGGACATCAGACATATTAGAAACGTCAGAACAAAAATTGTTGAATTTAAACCCAAAGCAATGGTTTTTAAAGAGATATGGTAATAAAAATATTCATTTCATAATAAGCGACACTGTCAATTTTCCTTTCTATACAGTTGCTGAATTTGAATTCCTTATACCAGTTGTGACATCAGATTGGATATCATCCTGTATCAACAGGAAGAGACATATGAGAACTTCATTGTTTTCGCCGAATAAACGTCATTTCTTGAAGGCATTCCAAGTTTATATATCTCAGCATTCTATTAGTGGATCAGAATACATATTCTACTCCGAGATGGTTCAAGCATTAGGCGGTACTGTGAATAACATTCTTTGTAGTCGAACAACGCATTTGATAACGACAACTACAGATGATCCGATTATTAAGTCATTGGAAGAACAAATTAGGATAGATACCATAAAATTTGTTTATCCAACATGGCTCATTCAGACTTTCAAGCAGTCAAAACTGGCTGATGATTCAGATCATAGTATTAAGCAAATCACTACATTGGAGGAGCATATGGAGGATGTAAGTGATTTAGAATGGGATTCTCTTACAGATGATGAAAAGTTCTTAAAAGGACACAAGTTTATTATTGGGATGGACTTAACTTTGCGGAAAGGTTGTTATGGATTTCTATTGGATTTCATTAAACATTTCGGTGGGGCTGTGGCTCATCATCTAGATGATGACGACATAAGTAAGTTAGATGCCAATTGTTACCTTGGTAAATCAAATATGTCAAACGAATATGAAGTTGCATCAAGAATACCGAATATGCATATGGGCAATCTGATCTGGATTTTCCACATGTGGTCAATTGGAAACTTTGTTGATTCCAAGGAAAATATTCTTTTTGCACCATTCAAACCTGTCATTTTTAAACGGAATGAACTACGACCAACGTATACGAATTATTTTGGTCGTCAAAGATCATATATTCAAAGATTGATAGAATTATTGGGTGGTTGTAGTACTACAGAATTTTCGAAAAAGAATACTCATTTGATTTCAAGAAATACAAAGGGCAAAAAATTTGAGACTGCCTTGAAATGGAAGGAGTCGTGTGTAGTGGTTAATCATTTATGGTTAGAAAAATGTTACCATTCGCATAGCAAACTGAATGAAGAAAATGGAGAATTTAAGAATTTTGACATTGATAAAGAAGATATGCTTTTGAGTGTTGGACAATTAGCATATAGAGAGTGGATAGCCGAGCAAGATAATGATTATAATAAGAATGACAACTTTTTCACGGCACATTCACAATCAAGTTTAGAAATTCATAATGAAGATGTTCTACCACCTACCCAAGGTAATTTTTTTGAACAAAATAATGACAGAGTGGATGATAAAAGCGACGAAGAACTAGCATTTGAAGATGCACGCGAAGATGAACGAACTGTTATACTACAAAATGATAAAGAAACCAAGAGAAATAATGATTTAGCAGATGTTTACCAGATAAATAATTTGACTGATAGTTTGAATACAAAAAGAGATAATGAACAGAAAACCGCTGAAGATGTGGAACAGACAGAGACGAATAAACAGCATGAACACCATTCTTATTTATTTAAAGGATTATCTCAAGAAGAAACAACTTCAGTCACCACGCCAGAAAAGCAGAAATCATCTAATATATTAACCCCGCCACTAAGTCTACATTCAAGTGGCAATAGTAGGAGAGCTGCACGTGCTAAGGCTGAAAAGAGATTGCATAATAGTATAGAATCATTAAATGCCTTTGAAAGGAACTCCAAAAGGAAGAGAACCGGGGATTTGTTACCAGAAGAATTGGCGCAATTACAAGAAAGGAAAGCTAACGAAAAAATTGCGAAAGAGTTACTATCAACAATTGTGGATCGCTCAAATAAAGACAATAAGAGTACCAAATACTTTTCTATTATTGCTACATGCACCGGTTGCCACGACAATCTTTCCAAATTAGATATAGAAATATTAAAGTTATTAGGAATTTCAATACTCAGGGACATTGATGTGAACGTTCATATGAATGCGGTAATTGCACCCAAGAGAATAAGGACAGCAAAATTTTTAATGAGCTTAAGTTTTCATCCTTTGAGATATGCCTTACTGCCAGATTTCATTACAGATATCTTAAAAATGGTCCACAATGGAAAGGCACCAGCAGATATCAAAATTAATGATTATCGTATTCCTGAATTCCACGAAGAGTTTCTAGACCGAACAAAACAGAAGCTTAAGCTATTTGAGAGAGCTGGAATTGCAACAATTAATATTTCTAATGAAGTGCCAGGTGGCTCTGAGTTAATTTCATCTATCTTAAAATGTCATGGTATAAAGAAAACAAGAGTGCTACATAAGATTAAATTTACACAGGATGATATTTTAGAGAACGAAGGCAAGAAGGTGGGACGTTCTGTACCTAAATATGTGATGTTAGCAACTTCACCAGCCCAAACAAAAAGGTTTAGGAAGTTAGCTAAAGAAGATAACATAATGATTGTTGATTGGGAGTGGTGTGTTCAGACTATTTTCAACTTAGATATAAATTTTACATCCCATCATGTTCTTTATAAAAGTTTTTAATTTATAGCTAAATGCCATTACTATGGCTGTGATGGTATAGATTAAATTAGGACGACATGCATAATAGTTACAAAAAAATAGAGAAAAATGCTTGCTATAAAATGGAGGCAAAAATTGCCAATGATATTTCTGCTCCTGGAGAATTCAATATCAGATCATTACCAGACAAATGTATTTTCTGGGTGCTACTTCCCTCTGGGTTTATTCCTAGTGTTTTCTTCTCAGGTATATTCATAAAGTATATTGGAATAATCGAGCCGCATGCCAAACCAGTAATAAAATACCTCAGCGATGGTACACTATTATGACTCTTGGAGAATATGTTTGCTTTTGAATTAAGTTTCATTATTTGATTGTTTTATCTTAACAGATTTTTTTTTTTTTTTGATAGTTTACTAAAAGGAAGATATGTATCGAATGCATTGTCTATTCTTATGTTTAAATAGTGCAGAGTTTATCTTGATGGAATGGCCCCGCACGGTTTAAAGGGATACCTACTAAGTAAAGCCGGTATCTAAAAACAGTTAAAAAAAAGGAGAAGTAGAGTATTTGAAAGTATGGAGAAAACTTGCATTTTTTTGATTATCTAAATTATATAGAATACTCAGTCATAAAAAAAGTCATTAAAAGAATATGATATATGGAGAAGATTAATAAAGGTTTAAAAGTCAGAGTATGGAAGAGAAAGTAGGGAATGATTCAAAATCATCTAATTCAGAGTCCATCGAGTTTATCCCTGCTTTAATTTTCCTTGTTCTGTCCACCGTTTTGGATTCTGCATGGTTTTGCATATATATGCTGGTAGGGAGTGTTGCGGCGCACACTAGTCCTAGCAATAGATATTTGAAATTTGGTGTATTGGCAGCTTTGGTAGCTTCAGCGTATATTTTTGGGTCTAGTTTCATTGTTATTTTGAGTTTTTAGTAGATGGATAGCGATTACGACTGGTTTGTTTGCCAGCTGGTTCAGAGATCTACACGGAGTTCCTTATATATAGACCACTTTATATCGCGAGGGATGCGGCGTACCATATGAGGGCGCGATGAGGAATTCTCATGGGGTTGTCGGCGGCTATTTCTATTCTTCTTTTTGCCACCCAACAATGATGGTAAAACCAAGAACAGGAATTAGCAGCTCTTAAAAAAATGACAAGTGGAAGATTAATAAATGAACACACTAGAGACATTATTTCAATAAGTAGCTTCTGTAATATTTACAAAATCTCGGAAACTGTGAGGAAAGAGTGGGGAATAGACAATACAAGCCGACTAAACATTCAACAGGTTCAAAAAGAAGAGTTCAAAAAACTTCAAATGCAAATCATGGAGGAAAATATGCAGCACCAGTGTGCCAAGAAAAGGAGAAATGAAATTGTTTGGGAAGATCCAGTTTTAAATAAAAAAATGTGCTTTCATTCACAATTCGTTGAAATGGAGACAGATACCCTGATGCCAGATATTTTACTCACAAGCAATGATGATGGATATAATATGCAAGATGAAAGAATACTAGAGGTAGTAGATACGCACGACTTGTCGGTATCTGAGGATTTCGATGATTCCACTAATTTTGAGGCTTCACAATTTCAGACAACTTTAATCAACTCTTCTTTGTTTATTGAAGAGCAAAACCCAATACAGACTAACCGTAATTATAGCTCTAATTGCAACTCCCATTTATCACAAGTTATGGAAATCAGTTATCATAATGACAGGAATGAGAAATTTTCCAGTTTTATTATGGCAGATTCCTCTCCTTCCCCAAAACCTACGTTCAACCCAAATGTAGTAATAAAGTGAGGGTATTCGCTTTATATGTTTGTGTTTCGAATTTGTTTCTTTAAAAAACTGGAAGTTTCATCTCTGATCTTTTCAGCTGAAAAAATTGTACCTCGAAATTTCAAATCAATTCTAACTTGGCGAAAAACCACGAAAACGTTGTCCCTATCATATACAGGGAAGTTTTATGAAATAAAGAACAAAGAAAGGACTTCTCTGCTCACAAAATTTCCCATTGAACTAACCATGGATAAGTTTGATGTATTTGTAGAGGCAACGGATAAGGAGTTAAAAATCGATACAAGTACAAGAGTATTCGAAACCACTACAAGAAAAAGTACCAGTGTAGAGTCAATATCACTATCACCTAATCCAAATCAAACCACAAAGGGTATAAGAATATTACATTTACAGAATAAACTATCTCCTACAACTGTATCTAATGGTAAGGATCCATTACATGAAATCCAAACATACAATCAACAACTAGCAAGAGCAACATCGCCGACGCCTGGTTCAACCACCGATTTAACATCCCCTAGAAATAGAAACTTTGGACCACAATCTTCAAGGACATCAATGATGAAGAAAAGAAGATCATTGATCCAGCCTATGGTATATGCTCCATCAATTCCCGAAAAACCCATGGATAATACTATTTTTTCATCGCAAATTAATAATAATACGAATAGTTCTCTAAAATCTGAAAATAGAAATAGCTTTTTATCATCAGATCAAGAATTACAACACTCCTTGCATTCTCGAACGAGTAGTACACAATCAACTAACTTTATTGGAGATTCTACAGCATTGCCACCACTCAATACAACATGTTCGAATCTCAGTACTAAACTCAATCCAATAACTGAAGCACATCCTATTTCATTGGATATAAATACGTTATTGACAAATCTCGCAAATAAAGAGCTAGAATTATTTGAAAGTAAACATAAAATAGAAGATTTAAAAAAAAAATTACAAACTCAGGAAGAAGCATACATACAGCATGCCGCTGAATTGAAGTCTTTGAAACAGGAGGTCTCAAAATATTTTTTGACAACCCAGCAACCTAATTTAAATGCTAATAATACCAGTATTACCAACGAAAATTTCCTGTCTCAAGATGGTACTCAAAGTAATCCTATTGATCACCAATCTGGAAAGTTGCATCACATACCCACCAACAGCCAAAATAATGATGATAAATTAAAATCACTCTGGAGCAAACCATTGGCAATATTCAACCAATTTGATCAAATTATTCAACAAGAGTTAGAAAAATCACTAAACTGGGACGAAGAAGAAGCATCTAGCCCTCTAAAGGACAGTAAAAAGGACGCCTCATCAGATGATATACAAAGCAAAAGAATAAATCAGGAGGGGGACCAGACCCCAATATCTGATAACGGGACCTCGATGTCGAAATCTATTTGGAGTTTTGTCAATGATGTAAGATCGGGTATATTAGGAATCACTTTAGAAGAAAGTAGTGAAGAATGCAGAACTACCTTACCACGAACAACTAATGAAAATGGAAATTATGTGATACCTCCACCACAACCATTGCAACAGCTCAAGATGAAAGAGTTCAAGACGTCTTTAAAACAGCAAGGGGACAATAAACTGAAATTCATAGAGAATGCAGAGAGACATCATAATAATGACGGCAAACATGATATCTTTGACGATCGAGGGTCTGTTGAAATGGAAACTTTGACATGAAATGGAAGATTAAGATAACGAATATTTATTATAAACACATCGCATATTTTTATAGAAGAAATATAATGCATATAAACACTGGTAACCAATCAATCAAATACCATGCTCATCCATCGAAATATACGCATTTCCCACAATCTCAGAGGTTTGCATATCTTTTAAAACATTTTCTTCCATTTTAATTGTAACATTACCTTGTTTAATTTCCTCGATTAATCCTAAAAACTTGGAATTTTGATATTTTTTTTGTTGAAATTGCTTATTCTCTTTGGCATAACAGGAGATAGAAGAGGCAATCTCTTGAAATTCTTGCTGATCTTTAGTTTTCTCTTGTTCTAACTCTTTTATCCCTAGTCTTTCAAAGGCTTCATCTAACGCATCATTCTCCACACAGATCCTTGTAGGAATAGCTAATCGCAGAGACCCCTGTCCGACGGTACTGTGAAGTTTATTATAATATGCGGTATTAACAAATGGACAAATGGTCCTTCGACTTCCATCTGTGGTTTCTTGCGAGTTGTTAACCTGGGAAAACTCTTTTACCCAGGGATTATTTCTACTGAGTTTCAAATCAGCTGCATCGCCGGGCAAACTCTCATCTAAAGTCATCCCTTGGAAGAAGATAAAAGGAAATTGTTTTGGAAATATGTCTACATTCCTACTACATTGGTCTCTTTGATAAAATTTGGATTCGATTGACTCATTAACTCCTGAACTTTTCTGATCTTTCACTCTGATATCATTCAATTTACAGTGAAAGGATTCATTTCTGTTTTGGTCCAGATCTATCTTGTTAAGAAATTTAGACATTCCACTTACATCGCAACTATCAGTCATTGTAGCTAGTGTATTATTTTGTGGATAATTAATCATTTTGGGAATTGTTAACTGAAACTTAAAAAGTTCATCTATATATGAATCAACGGAAATGATTATTCGGAGTTAAATTTTGCTAGAGCCGCATTACGAAAAAAAATATCTGGTTGCATTTGCTGATCACGCAAATACACATGAACACCAAAACATCAAACTATTATCTAAAGCATTTTAGAATCGGATAAACAAACAACATATAATAGGTTTACAGTTAGATCTTTATTTTTAAGATTCGATGACTAAAAAGATTTACAGATAATTTTATAGATATATACTATGCGATATTTTTTTTAGATATCATTTCTTTCAATTAATTGTCTAGATATCAATCAAATTTGGACCTTGATTTGCAATATTATTATAATTGTATTGATTTGGCTGCTGTTGTGGTTGGTGTAATTGCTGCTGGCCCTGATACAAAAAGGAATTATAATTTTGACCTTGTATTTGGTTGGGTTGTGGTGGTTGTAAACTTATGTTAGGATTAGCTTGTATTGGGGCAATATTCATTGCATTTGAATTATTATATTCAGCTTGATGTTGAGTTTGCAACGGCATAGTCTGGATATGCCGCAATTGTGCAGCTTGCATCTGATTTGGTTGTGTAGAGGTTTGTTGCAATTCTTGCACTTGGAATGGGTTAAACTGTTGTAAACTTGTAGATTGCAATTCAGTTTGTTGTACTTTTGCTGCTGGATCATTATCATTTGATGAGAAATTAGTTATTGAAAATGGGTTCATTTGCTCACGTTCTTGTTTCTCTTTCTTAATATTTTCTAATGCGAATGGATTATTAGAACCAATTGATTGTGGGGTAAACTCCTCATGTGTATTTATTTGGGTCTGAAGGTTAGCCCCTGCAGAGTTATCATTATTGATAATACTATTGAATGTGGATATTTGTTTAGGGAGTGGTCCAGCTTCTTGATTTGTAAAAATGGGCATTGTGGCAAATGATTGTAAGCCAGTATCATTAGTAGAGACTGAAGCAACTTGTTGGGGTTGAACTTGCGTTTGATGTTGCATTGGGGCTTGAAATTGTGAATTCCAGGCCACCGTATCTGGACTTACATATTGTGTTACTTGCTGTTGCGGATATTGTTGTGCTACATCCAAGCTAGTTTGTTGTATTGAACTTCCAGACATGGGATCCAAAGTGACCTGTGTTTGTGCGTTCATGAATGGATTACTGGTAGCATGGACACTCACATTATGACCAGTATTCAAATTTTGAACCCCTGGTTGTACTTGAATCTGCGGAGTTGGTTGTATCTGACTCTGGATATTAGCCATTGTAATGGAATCTATAGTATGGGCCGCAAAAGGATTATATGGTGGATCTTGTGGTGACATAACTACTTGCTCAGTTTGTAATTGTTGCTGCAAAATTTTCTTCTGTTCTCTAATTTGTTCCAATCTTGCCTGTGCTATAGGGTTTCCTCCAGTAATGGTGGGGGTATTCTTACCAGTTTGTCCATCCAGAACACTACTGCTTCGACTGAATGTCGTATGAGTTCTTTCATCTTCCAATAAATGTTCTTCCAGAGATTTAATAAGTTTGGTAGTTATATGCTTAATGACAGGGATTTTCATACCTACTGATTTTCCAACTTTCAAATACTTCACCACATGTTCAGTCAAATCAACAAATGTTTTATAAAGCTTTAGAGTTCTGTTAGCATTCGTATGAGACAATTCAAAAAAAGTTTCTAACAAGGTAATAACACCTTCATTTAATGCGTTATATAAAGCCAATAAATCTTGAATCATTAATTTAAACCCGTAAAGTATTAATTCATTGTTTAAATCAAATTGAGAATATTTGTTCTTGATTAGTGCAGATATTTGTTTCTCTAGGGAATCGACATGATCCATGGCTCTATTTATAGCTTCTGTATTTCTAGTATCCTTTAATTTTAAAGAAGAGTAACCTTCTTGTACGAAATCTTTCCTTATCTTGCCAAATTCTCTACATCTTACTTTCAAATAATCATTATAACGCTCTAACGCTCTAATTTCATTACCTGGTGTATTTCCAGAACTAATATTTTTTCTTGCCAAACTGAAGAATTCCAAATCATCATTAAAATATTCCAATGCCACATTCCTATCACCTTCCTTAATCAACAAATGCACCACAATGACAGATTTATAGACAATTGTCCATGCAGAATCAGATATTCTGGACTCTAAAGCTCTTATAATCTCACCAAATTCACCTGGATTCGCCGTCCCCAATAATATTGGATCAATATATTTCTGTTTGGGAGGAGCTAATTTTATCTTGGTTGCACCCTTAACCAACTTAAAATAGGTTGTCATAGCAATACAGTATTATTTCTATAAGACCGTTATATTGTTTTTTGTGAGACAGTGAGATAGAAGATATACAAAGAAATGTTACTCCTATCTTATCTTCCCAAAATCAAACGAGTTGTTTCTTGTCGCTCGAAAATCTTAGCTTAGAGTTTGAATTACAAACCAGATTTACTGTCTTTGTATTGAAAAATTTAATACATATCCATCCAACACGAAAAATGTCAGTGATTACCCCTTTCCGAATATCATAAAAATTAGGGTTATGTATCTATTTACATAACTTTACACGAGTTAGGCCTTTAATCTTGAAAAGTAGTTTACCCTAAGATACCCTAAAATTAGTCATTTTTTTCTCGAGAAAATTTACCCCTCAAGACCCGTGGAGCCTCGGCCTGCATCGTTTTCTTAGAATAATAGTGTGTTACACAAGACGAGCAATGACTGAATAAATGATGCAGTTTTTTTCCATCTGCTTTTTTTTTCAAAAAAATAACGTAGTCTTAAAAAAATTGACTTGAATTTAAAAGAACACATATATTTCTGGTTTAAGAAGTTATTCAAAACAATCGAAAAGAGAATCAAACGACTTAAAAGTTAGAATTGAGATATTCTTCAGAATATTAAAAAGCATTGATACATCGTAATAGTGTTCTCCGATAGTGTCTCACTATATATTTTTGAAAGAAGACAAGAAAGATTAACGAAAAAAATTTCAAACTATACAAGAATATAATCATGTTTACTATAAATATGGCTTTCAGGCGGTTTTTGCAAAGTGAAACAGGTCCCAAAACTGTTCACTTTTGGGCTCCTACTTTAAAATGGGGTTTAGTTGTGGCCGGTTTAAGTGATATAGCCAGACCTGTAGAAAAAGTTTCCGGTGCTCAGAATCTATCCTTGTTGGCTACTGCTCTTATTTGGACCAGATGGTCATTTGTTATCAAACCAAAAAATTTATTGCTAGCCTCTGTCAATTCTTTCCTGGGAATGACTGCTGGTTACCATATTGCTAGAATTGCCAATTTCAGAATACGGAATGGGGATTCCATGTCTCAAATGGTTAACTATATCATTCATGGTGACCATCGTAGCAAAGATATTGCCAATATAAATGAAAACAAGGTACAAATGATTACTCAATGATTGAGTTAATAAAACACAAAACAGCAAATCATATTCGGGCACCCAAGGAAGACTGAAAATCATCTCATCATATTATCATATAAATATATACCAAATAACCACATAGAAATGTGTATGTATATTTAAATTAATTTCAGTTCTTCATTTTTTTATCTTAACACTTATTTATCATTCTTCAGTTTCATGGAGTGCATCTACGTCATGAAGGAACGGGCTGACGGAATCAGCATTGGCTATATTATCTCTCACAATTGTAGCCAGTCTAACATCATAATCAGTGTTATTCGTTAATGAGACCATTTCATCATTATTGTTGTTACGCATCTTGCGTACTCTTTCTTCCTCATCAACGGCCGCATCATTTCCCTCTTGACCATTTGTATCTTCGTTATCATTCATAGCTTGCTCTACCTCATTCTGAATCATAAACATGTATCTAGCAGCAGTTTCATAACGTGTTATAAATTCACTCAGTCTTCTATTATCAGTACCATCTGGCCCAACTTCTAGGATGCGAGTGAACGATTGCTTAATCATCTCATTGAAAAGTGCAATTCTTTGAGGCAGTCGATTTTGTAAATCGTATAGCAATTCTAGTTGGTTTTCCATCGACATTGTTCCAGATTGTAGTGCCTTATTTGTTGATGTGGCTTCTGGTGGAAGCAGCAAATTTTCATTGTACCATCTCCTATTGGCCTTCCTTAATTCAGACCTTAAAATGTTGAAAAATCCGAAGTCTATTGGTTGTAAAAATCCTGCAGATATTACTGGGATAATCAATATATCAATGTTGTACTCGTTCAAGAACTCTGATATTTGATCTGTTAAATCAAAAATACCGCTATTAACTATCAATAATCTTTTTGTTGTTTTAAAACTTAGTCCCCGATTATTTAGAAATTTACTTGTCTCTGGATGGAAACACATTTGTAGAAACGTTAGGAATTTTTCACTCAACTCCCGAGACTCTTTTTGATAAGTAAATATCCAATTATTTGAAATATCTGATGAAAGGGACGTAAGTTCAGAATATTGCTTCTTATCATTCAATATGACAACTGGTTTCAAAACATCTCCACTCATGGAAATCGTATACATTAATGAAAGTTGATCTTTACTAGTTGATAAAGAGATTGGGGGATTTGTTTCTTCATCTCTAACATTGTGGTCAGTCGTAGCCCCATCAGTCATATCTTTTACTTCATCCTCAGCTTTTACCTGTATTGTCTCTGTAGCATCGGATATTGAAGTCACAACCCGCTTATTTTGGATTTCGCCTTCATTATCAGTAACAACCTTTAAAATACTCAAATTTTCTCCATCCAATTCGATCAATTCCGGTGATATATCATTTGATATTGAATCATCGATATGATGCCTTTCTGTTACGCCATTGTCCGCCTCTAGTAATAATTTATCAATCGATGTATTCGTTTGCAATTGAATTTTCTCTGCCAGCTCCTTATTATCATTGTTCATTGCTATATTTGTTGTTTTTAATATGTTCAGGTCTGTGGGACTTTTTTTGGGTTTATCCCTGTATCTATTAGCACGAAATCGTTCACCTACATCTCCTATATGTAATGATAGTAAATCAGAATTCCAAATATTATTACCGTATTCTTGAAAATCTTCCTTAAAAAAAATATGGGAGGGAAGCCAATCAATACTTTTGATATCTCCAATTTTCATTGTTTTCACTTTGCTCCCCAGAAATTCTGTATTCCTTAAGTTATGTTGCGATAGTCCCAGTTTCCCTCGTATTCTTGTTATCGTTCTCTTACTGACAAATTTAGGATCCTTCCCAGAAAAATCATTCTGATAGATATATCTAATTTTATTTAAATCTTGGAACGATTTCTTTAATTTCAAATATGCAGGGTTCTCTTTAAGATTGATCAAATTTGATGACTTAATAATTATACCTGAACTGAGAATATTTCTAATTTGATTTAACGGTTCGGTACTCGTTGGATCAATACCCTGGTTTCCATCTTGGTTTATCTGTTTGCACTTCTCGTCCAGTATTTCCAATTCCTTCAATCCTTTCCTCTTCTTTTCAAGTATTCTTTCAATGCAATATTTTAAGTCATCCTCCGTTGTCTGTATGGGGCATCCACTATTATACGAAATCCTTAATATGGCCTTTATCAATTGAAGTTCATTATTATCGAGTAGCGGTTTTGATGAAGCCCCGAAGATCGCACTATTCTTGTGAAATCCCTTGATATGATCATCAAATGTTTGCCTGGGGATATGGAAATATCTAGCAACAGTTGTTACGGATGGTTTTCTCGCATTATCTGGCAGTAGATCTTGGTTAACTTTTAAAAATTCTGTAGCCATCTCGATTATCTTTCTCTTCAATTTTATCTGTTCATTTTTCTGTATTGTTTTGCTCTTATTTACTTCATTATAATTCAGGAAAGAAATATCGTAGACCATTTTAGGATCTGTGATATATACTGGTTGATCATGAAAATGTCCTGATATAACATGTAAAGTGTTTTCGGAGATGACAGTATTATTGGAATCTGCTATATCATCACTTCCAGAGGGTTTACTTTTAGATCCCTTAATACATCGATCTAATGTCCTCCTAGACATATTGAAATAATTAGCTACTGATGAGAGTGATGGTTTCCTAGCTGAATCCGGTAATAGAGTCTCATTTGTTTTGAAAAAGTCAATTGCTATTTCTTGGATTCTTCTCTTCCATTGACTTTTCATTTCCGGATTCAATTCTTTATCTCTACAAACGTCAATATAATTTAATTGAGCCTTATTATGTATCATAAGTAGTGGATCTCTGACAAAGACCTCTTGATTATGGAAAAACCCTGGTATCACTTGTAATGTGTATTCAGACTGCCGCTTTTCTACAAGTTCTGGTGCGACATCCTCAATGCTGATGAGATCCATAATGATATCTTTACCTAATTACAATTGCAATTTTTCAACAAGACGTGACTTATTCTTTAATATAAGAAAGTGTTTTTCCCTTAGGGCATTGAACTTCAAATGCGATTCTTAAATCGTGGAATTGCCCACATACTTCGTGATTATTTTTGAGCATATCTTCACGTCCGGGTAGTTTTAAATATTATATAATTCCTGTATAAGGACTTTTAAAGAGATGAAGCAGGGGAGACCTTTTAATATCATTGCTCCTTTGGCAAAAAGATCCTTAAAACTAAAATAACATACTCAACCATGGTTACAGTTAATGAATACACTGCCGAAGAGAATTTGCCTCATAAATTTGGGGAATTTGTTTTGAAAAGTCAGGACAAGGCTTTAAAACATCATCAAGTATTCAACCTAGCTATTAGTGGTGGTTCCTTGAATAATATTCTTTACAAAGCTTTCATCGAAGACAAAGAATTGGCATCTAAGGTTGATTGGAATGCTTGGAAGATTTACTTTGTAGATGAAAGACTGGTTGCATTGGATGACCCTGATAGTAATTATGGTGCCTTCAAGAAGGCTGTATTAGATAATTTACCAGCTACTAAAACTCCAAAGGTATATCCAATTGATGAAGCTTTAGTGAAGGAAGGGCAAGACTCTTTTGCTCAAGTAGCAATGGATTACGAAAAGATTATTCCAAAAAATTTTGATTTGGTGTTGTTGGGTTGTGGTCCAGATGGTCATACTTGTTCCTTGTTTCCTGGTGCAACCCATAACTATTTGTTAGATGAAAAACATCGCAAAGTCATGTGGTGTCGTGATTCGCCAAAACCACCTAGTGATAGGATTACTGTCACTTTGCCAGTTTTGGGGGATGCTGAAACCATCTGTTTTGTTGCTGAGGGTACCTCTAAACAATATATCATGCATGAAATCTTTGATTTGAAGAATACTGCTTTACCAAGTGCTTTGATTAACAAATTATACAATAGCAAGGTTAATTGGTTCGTTAACGATGAAGCCTTTGCCAAGGTAGAGTCAACCTCATTTTAGTAAATAAACATTTATTATAAGATTATAAAGATACATATATTAACTCTAGACTATATTTAAGAGAATATTATGCCTAATTAAGCAGTTTTCTTAAAATTTTCATATAATGTATGCTATTCTATATTATCGCTTAGTTGGTTGTTTATCTGTCTATATATATATATATGGGATTGAACAGCTTCTTTATCTTCCAAGTTCAGATAATATTTGTCTGATGATAGGTTTATTTTTAACCAGTTGTGAATCGGCTGTAATATTTTTCGATCCTGAAAGTGAACCTTTTTTATTGCCTTTTTTTTGAGAGAACTCACGGAGTGGAAAACTGTAGATATCTAGACAATTCTTTGGAAGATCATATATCCAACCTTTTTCCTCCAATAAAGTCATAAACGACTTTATTTCAGGGATATTTCCTATGGTATCCTTCGAACCAATTATAATTAGCTTCGATTTGGCTCTTGTCACGGCCACATTTACACGTCTCAATTCCCTTAATAATGAACCACCATTTAACTGGCTATTACTTCTTACCATAGATATGATAATACATTCTTTGTCACGCCCTTGGAATTGATCTGCCGTGAGAATTTCCAAACCGTCGTAATATGGGCACTTAAAAGTTTTTTTAAGAAGTTTCAACTGTGCTCTATATAGAGTCATTACACCGATATTATCAAGAACAACTCCACATTGTGCCATTCCTTCCACACATTGTCTTGTAAGTTCATTCTCCCCAGGATTGGTGATGTTATCACATTCATAATGTTCTCGGATCGATGTACATTGATCGTAGTTTAAAAATACAACCTTTCTTTCAGATTGCATGATGTCATTTAACCAAGGTTTATCATCAGTATTTTTCTTTGCATCGATGAGATTCTCAATGTTTGGAATTTCCATTTGCTGATTAAATACTTTTTCACTCCCACATTTCAGTTTATTTTCATATATTAGGAAGTTGGATAAGGTGAGAATGTCACCACACATTCTATATTGATAAGTAAGCTCTACCAAACTTTGTGTGTGTCTTTCACAGAATATTTTAAATAGTGATTCTTCCAGACCACCGATTCTTGCGGATTCATTTTTTACCAAAGGAGGTAATTGATAGTGATCTCCTACCATTACAAATCTATTGCCAAATCGTAATGGGCCTAGAGCAACAGGAATTGATACTTGGCTTGCTTCATCTAAGATAACATAATCGAAATCCTTTTCTCTTAGTGTAAATAATACATCTTGAATACCAAGACAGGTGGTAGCGACAACAGATACATTATTGATCATACTTAGGAATTCTTCGTAAGTTTCCACAGACGTATAGTCAGGTAAATATTTTTTTGTCTTGGGATGGGTTTTATGAGGTGACCCTAGTCTCATGATATTTATATCAGTTTCAGTAAGTTTTAGAAGAATATTATCTACCGCAGAATGTGTGTAGGAGGTGAGAAGAATACTTTTACCGTGAGATACTAAAATCTTAATAATTTCGGTAATTACAGTAGTTTTTCCTGAACCAGGCATCCCCAATATCAGTGCATAATCTTGTGCCCTCATGACCTTGTCGATTGCTCTAATTTGATCTTCATTAAATTGGGATTCTTCGGATATTTTGTATGGAATGATTGGGGCAGTATTGCCAGGAACAAAGCGAGGGGGGTCGTTATCAACAAGTAATCTTCGAAGAAAAGAATCTCCACCTTCAGATCTCTTTAGAAATTTAGTATGCTGAGTCTTTTCGTCTATTATTGGCTCATCGACTGGAACTGGTGGTAAAAATAAGTTTAAAATGTTATATCTTGCTAATGATAAACTTTGCTGGAGCTCATTCTTGTCAATCCTATACGTAACTTGATTTTGTGTTGAGAGTGTATTGGAAACATCCAGTGATGGATTTACGACACTCTGGATGGATACTTTACTTTTTTCTTCAGATGTTACTTTATTATTCAACAATTTTCTTTTTACCGAAACCATTACATAATTCTTCATTATGGAGGTTATCATACCTTGTGATAGGCAGAAGTGACCTTCCTCATCGCTTATCGTCACGAAATCATTTGTAGCCAATTGTGAGTTGAGCATTGAATTCGTATTACTATCAAGGGCATTTCTCTTGAATGTATAGATATAGCTACCGTCTTTATTATTTTGCTCCTTGATACTTTCAATAACCAACCCTGATAGGCATCGACCATTCAGGGACTCTCTCGTCTTAGAATCAAGTAGAAATAGTTCAATATTAATACAGGCGATACTTGACTCTTCCTTAGTAATCAAATCATTATATTTTGAGAAAAACTGTCTATAGTTTCCTATATCCTTCAGTAGATGGTTTGTTATCAATTCATACTCTCCATTACGTAGTCCACTTTCAGAGGGAATGCCATCTTCAATAAGCGCGTTCAAAACAATGCACATCTCTTTCATATAGCAATTATCACACAGCGAAGTGCCACTTAATGGTGGTAAGTCCATTCTGATTTCATTCATTGTGGATATTTTCGTAAGATGGTGTTTCAATTTGCTTGCCATCTGATTCCTTAGCATCAAAACGTGTTTTATTGAGTCTAAAAGTTTCGGGTATTTTGTCATTCCTTTGTCTCTGGTATAGTATAAGAGGAAAAAATCGACAGAAACCTCGTATTTATCTGCTAATAGAAGAGTATAAATTAGGCCTTGTACCTCATGTGCTACACTTCGAGATTTTCCTGTTTTGACTTCGAAAGGGACAATAGACCTTCCTGCTTCAACCTTGACCTCAACGGTGGCATCCAAATAACCCCTAAGTCCGTACGTTGGTGAGCAGATGTTTTCCTCAATATCGATAACGTCTGAGATTGAAATTGGCTGCGTTTTTCTCATTCCTGATACAGAGACATACCTTCCATAATTATCGTGACTGACAAAACGGTTCACAAACTCCGTTATATTAGGAATGTGTTCCTCCATGATTTGTCTTTTGACATCAATTTTATCCTCATTACATATCAGTATGTCAAAAGAGAAACAATCAAGTAAGTGATCTAATTTTTCTTCCACATAATTTAGTGGGAGCTTATTGTGTGTGAGCATGTATTTAAAAAAATCCTGAAGTAGTTCGTGGACTATATTTCCTATAGTCATCGCAATGCTTGGTTCTCCTCTTAAATCTTTAAAATACGCCTGTATTACACCACGTCTCAAGCACTCAACAGATGCTCCTATTGACGTTGCAGATAATAAAAGATCAGGATTTAATATAAGTAAGTTATCATTTCCCAATCTCGTCACCGGATTCTCGTCATTAGAAAGCAACCTCTTGTTTTGAATATTCTTTCCCTCAATGATATGTATAACGTCACCTTGCTCGAAATTCAGGTATACCCATGGATTTCGAACAATCACAGAACTCTTTTCACCAGCTTCATCTACACACAAAAGAATTTTTTGTAGTCCGATTGTAGATATATTAAGTTTCCTCTCACTCAGTATAACAAGTCTAACAACATCTTTTCTTTTAATTGGGCAACGAGCAAGTTTGATATATTCTGATAACTGGCGATCAGGCGTTTCCGAATTCATCCTTAATTTCTCCGAAATCATTTCACCTACTTCAATAATATTTTTTTCGCTATTGGTTTCATTGTCTAAATCACTTAGATATGCCAACAAAGAATCAGCAGAATTAGAATCGCTTTCAACAGCATTATCTTGAGATAGTGGTGGCTCTCGATAGAGCCTCGCAGGTTCTACTTTTACCTCATTCTCATTTGTCTGTCCTTTGATAGTTATATCAATATTGCACCTACCGTTGTCCTTGTCCTCATCTCTGCCCCTGTTTTGCATAGATTCCGCTCTCTGAGTAAATCTTTGGGTAAGAATATCAATTAAAGAGTCGTCTTCGTTGGTTATTTCTTCATGTTCTCGTCCTTGTTCTGTTAATTCTTCTTCTAATTCCTTTTGTTCTTGTTCTTGTTGTTCGTTTTTCTCTTTCTCTTTCTCTTTCTCTTTCTCTTTCTCTTTCTCTTTCTCTTTCTCTTTCTCTTTCTCTTCCTCATTTTTTTCCATCTCATCTGATTGTTTGTTATCTTGAGCGTATGAGACATGTTTAGTAGGCGAGGATGGTATATCTTCTATCCTGACGGGTATTGAAGATATATTGCCCAAAATGTTATCAATATCTACCAGAGGATCTTTCATTAGTTTATTGGAAGATTTGATTTTCATGTTCCCAGAATTTGACCCTGAGTTACTAGTAGTGCATTTGTTCTCTTTAGTCTCGTCAAATTCATCTATATTCGTAAAATTGAGTAGTGTTTTCCATCTGTGAGAGACCAGAGGCGTGGATGAAGGATTTTGAGCAGACGGTGCAGTCGCAGATTCATCTGATTTATACGGTGAACTGGCCAAATTTTCAGAGCGATCATCCTCAATAGGACTATACTTCCATATGACTTGTTCAAGACTGTTTTCGTCACCCGATGTATTCTCTATAAGGCCTTTTCTGAAATGCTGCGTCTGTGGTGAAACTGTTGCTGATTCCTTAGACTGTTCCTTTATTAAAATCTTTTCAGGAGGTTCATTTACCTTAGATATGAGAACCTTATTTTTTGTAACTGCGGTATTTCTGACCTGAGAAACAGCTATTGATTTAAGTACGCTGGTGCTATTACCACTTGCCTCTCGAGTATCAAGATTGTCAACTGGTGCAAACTGATAGGTCCTCTTTTTCTTTTTCACAAAATTTTTTATTATTTGATTTGACTGTCGTACTTTAATACTATTAGGAGAAAGTGCTAGATTGGCAGGACGTTTCTTTCTGGGAGTTGTCGGCATCAAGATGGTCCTAACTCTGAGTCGTTAATATTTTCTCTCAATGTGGTGTAATTTCTTTATTGAAAAAGCATATATGCAAAATCTTGCTAACCAATTTAGTAGATTGTTGGCAATATAGTTGAAGGAAGCGTTGGTTACTCTTTATTTCCCTGAGTATTTTGTGATTTATTATAGAAATAAATTTCAAATGGAGATCACGTAAGCCTAAGCGCTTTAAACGTTAATCAATGTAAGGAAATGCTAAAGGAAACCATTATAATATATAGATACAAATATATCCCTACCATTACTATGTTTTAAAGTTACAGACGGATTACTGGCTGAATTTCGTCTCACCGATATAGGATGATGTCTACCTTCAGAAGTATAGTTAACCTCTGTATTGTACAAATGAACTAAACAAGAAACTACAGATTCAAAGACCAGCACTCTAACGATAGAATATTAAGAGGTCATCATATTTGTATAATAAATTCATCATACATCTCATACAATATTTGATATCATTGATTTATATGGAGTGAAATGATGTGGTTTAGACTGTTCGAGAGAGTGTAATATTTCCAGTACTGCAAAATAGGATCAATAACCAGGCTTGCATTAGGATAATTTTTGCAAAACGTTTGTTAGTACTATTTGTATATGTCAAAAAGGGGTGAAAAAAACAGAGATATTAACATACTTTGGTCATCTTGACGAAGCTATAGTCTACCAAAGCTTCATCTGTGTCAAGGGTATTATTGTACTCTTTTACATGAGCTCCTCCCTCTTGTGGAAGGGTGTCTATAAATCGTAAAGAACTTTTCATCTTGGCTTCCCCAGGTTCATAATTCTTTACAAGTTGTAGTGTGTTAGAAGATTTTTCTATTAGGTTAGTAATTATGTTACTTTTGTTAGTATGTGTTCCATCTGCATTAATTTTTGCATGTTCACTTTCCTCTGCCTGTTGTCTAGGTGCCTTTCTTACTTTCTTTGGCGCTTTTTCTATATTTGGTTTAACTGATTTATATTCATTCCGACTAAAATGATAAAAGAAGTCATTAATGTCATTTAAAATTTCGTTCTTTTGCTTTAACATTGTCTGCCTAATAGATTTTTGTTTCCAGAGTTCATCATCTCCCATATTTCTAGCCATTGTTTCTAGTTTTCCAATTTCTAACTTGGTTCTTAGTCTAAATTTTTGTAGCTCTAAAACAAAAAGTTTTTTTCTCGTAGCTTCTTCTTCTTCTTTTTCTTCTCCTTTTTTGTCATTTATCTCACAGGAACTTCCTTCATGTTTTTTATAAACGTCAAGACTCTCAGAATTATCAACGATCCCGTTGAAGTCATCAAATACATTAGTAGTTCCCTGTTCTATGCTAATAGCAATTTCCGGTATCATGTTTAATCTGCTACTGCTAATTTTGGACGGAATACAGTTATCTTGTTTTATATCTCTATCTAGTTTATCGTTCTCTGAGTTGGAATTTGCTACAATAGCATTCCCATATATTGGTAAGCTCTTCTTATCTTGAACGAGGAATTGTTCTGGTAATTGTTTTTCTTTGCTCACTTGATGCAAAAGTTCCTCAAAAGCTTTCCTTAGCATCGTATCATCAACATTCAAAAAAGCCTTAATTTGTTCTACTGTTAGACCTTTTTTAATCAAAGAATATATTTTCTCGCTAATGGTTAAGAGTTCAGCACCACACTGTTTTGTTTCATTTTCTATTACGCTTTTCTCCGCTGATCCATCATTTGCATGTCTTACTACCATATTATCTTTTGATTGGATCTTAAGATCATGTGATTTCATCAACTGGTGGGTTCTTTGGTTCTCTTGATGATGGTCATCCGTCTCAAAATCGAGCATTACATTTTCAAGAATCATGTTGAAAATAGCCTTCTCAGTATCATTTGAAAACCTCATTTGTTCTTTTGTTTGTTCAATACTAAAGCCAGACTTCAAAAGTTGTCGGATGTTACTCACCACACCAGATATTTTTTCTTTTGCGCCACCTCCATTTGTTTCCAGTCTTGCAATTAAGTTGCTGTACGTTTGTTGGGTTATATTTCTTACTTCTGGTTTGATAAACAACAAATTAGAATCTTTAATATTCGTTGGTGTGGGACAATTCATTGCTCTACCTGCGACCTCGCTGTGCGTTATGGTACCGTTACTATTCGTCTCACTGACTCCCGCTGTATTATTATTAGAAAAAGACCCTTCGTTAGGCAATATTTGACCTATAATTCCTAGGATATCTCTCTCTGGATTTTGAGTAGAGATGGTATTTCGCTGAGAGGTGCCCATTTCAAACATCCGTTGGATTTTATCTGGTAGTGTTGGAGGCATCACTACTGGTGTACCTTTCCTCGAAACATACAATTCGTCAACATTAGCCCCACTCATTTGATGCTTAGGATTAATATCTTGCTGCTCGTATATTGGTGGGTAATCTAACAAAGGTATTTCTTTTGTTGGTACTTGAGAGGACAGCAAGTCTCCTTTATTATGTGGTTTGTTTAATTTTCTATTTATGAGATTTTCATTTCTGAATTCCTGATTACAGGACAGCATTTGATCATTGCAATAATTGTCTGGTAAGCTAATCTTAGCCATTTTCAATTCTTTATGACCTTTTAATGGAAACTTTCTATGCTTAGGCCATATGGTCGGACGGTATTTTTTACTGTCTTTTCTCTTAGTCACTTTATTATTCTTAGGTCTTGCCATGGCTTTATTTTGTTAATATTCAAATGGATAATTTTTTTAAGCTGAAAGAGATCTTCTCCATGTTAATAATCTTAGGATGTTCGAATTGTGAATTATATTATTTCTCTGCAATTTTTACAGGTTTAATACTAACAAGTTTAGTGTTGAAGCGGATAATCGAGTTACATCGCTGCCCAGTGATAGGCCACATATTAAAACTTCAAAAATGACAGAAATACAGTATAAAAAAAAGAAAAATTAAATTAGTGCATATCACAGAGTTAAGGTGCGTAAAATGTTTTTGCTAAAAACTCAATTGTCATTGAATCTCTACTATAGTATAACTATGGTTTTAGGGCATAGCTTCTTAACCCTGTAAATGATGTATTATTATTTCGAATTTATAGCGTCCCTTTCGAGGTATATGTGTATTGGTTAAGGAGAATTCATGACATAATATCACTCATAACAATTGATATATAAAGTGGCAAAGAAAATAATTTGGTTATTTGACATATTGTATTTGATAACAATTACGTTTCTTATCTTTTGGAGCAATATTAAATCTGTTTTGTTCAGTCATTCTTTTTATATATAATGTTTTTTCTTCGTTGTTTCTCTCCACATACTACAACTTTTCTATCAAATTCTAGAATTATTATTTTTATAGTAACTTGCTCTTTGATAATCATAACCTATCCATCTATAAAGTTTTTGCTTCAAGCAGTTTTATTGAAGTTTAATAAAGAAGAAATAGAAAAAGTTCATAGAATTAGTTTATCTTAATTTGTTTTACTTACTATTGCATTACTCTGGAATCACGGATGTTTAATATTAATCAAATACATTATTATAAGCTGGCTCAACAATAAATGCGTTATTTCAGCCCTCAATAATTTCTTATATGAACTAACAAAAAAACAGTATTGATTTGAATATATAAACGTATAGCTATGTAACAAGGTCTAACCCATGATTATAAGTAAAAAATTTTGGAAAAAACTGAAAAATGTAACCTTTCGGCATCTCTTTCATGCTAATACATCTTGTTGCTCCGCTTCCAATTCGATGTTATCATCAATCTCGTTAAACTGTAAGAAATGTGTTGCACGATGTAATTCATTGTAGAACTCCAGCGGGATACCTATTTTCAATTCATACATCATCGAACAATCAAATCTAGTTCCCATAAAGGAATAGTTCCAAATACCTGAAGATGGAACTAAGAAATTACCCAGAATACGATCAGAAAGCAATAACTGGGCGCTAACAGAAAATGTGGCTTCAAATCCATCGGGCATTTCGTAAATGACATCCTTGTTTTCTTTACCCCATGAGTATCCATTGTCTGATAAAGTGTAAGCTGCGAGAGAAATAGAACCTGGTTGAGAGCATACAGACAAATCGATTTTATCCGGATCTTGGTCGGTAAATATATTTGAATGTGCTATCACCTCATTAGGTGACATAAATTTCTTCTCATCACTTTGTGTATGAATCCAGCCTAGTAATTCCATGTCTTTCAAATATTCATAGGAGTGTTTATCTGGAAGGCTAGCCATCTCGACACCTCTACTGCTACCCAACTGAGGAACTAATACTATCGTCTTTATTTCTTTGATGTTTGGATGGTCTGCAGGAGATTTACCATACAGATATCCAGCAATTTGGATTTTTACATCCGATAACTCAATAAAGTCCTTTAATAAATTCCTTGGTAAAACAAATACGCTTTTTTCTTCAACAAAATCATCTGCTGCAACATAAATATTCTTCAGACGTAAATGTAGTAAACTGGATGCAACTGCAGATTCTCTCCATCCATTCTTAGAGTTAAAATTTTGATTTTCATAGTTTGCAGATGTAACAACAACAATTTCTTCACCTTGAGCATTTATACTCTTTGTTTTCATTGCAAGCAAAGCCCCCGCATTGTCTTCACTTCCCTGAGCTCCTGATCTTGCAGCTTCTAATTCAGCCATCTTCTGTCTCTTCACTGATGGTGCCTTGATATTTTGGCCCAATATTAAATCTTTGATTTCAGTTTGAGTCAAGGCGGCTATATTGACATTGTACTTCTTGCCATACTCAGTCAAAATCAAGTCACGCATTTGAGATTCGATATGAATCCATTGTTCACTTGAGAATGAGGGCCATAAATGATGTGATTTAATCGGTATGGTAGGATCAGCTAAAATGATTCCTTTTGCCTTTTCTTCATTCGTCTTTAAAGCACGAAGCAATAAAATTAATCTTGAAAATGCAGTATATGAAGAAATACTTTCTAACCAGTCGTCATATATATTGAATAAAACCATTCGAGGTTCCGTCGCCTTCATAACGACATCAGACAATTTGTCAATCAGCATAGCTGCAGCGAATGGCAATCTTAATTCTGTTGGTCTAATTGCAATATTTGGGAAATCCAACATATGAACTTCCAAAGGATCTAGCATTGCCTTACGGGTAACGATTATCTGTTTTGGTTGCTCTTCTTTTGGTAGAGATCTTACAAGAGCACTTACTTCTTCCGCCGTTTTCCACTTTGCCAGTTGACTTAAACGCTTTTGACCAGCCCAAACAGATGTATGGATAATTTTAAGAAATAAATGACCCGTTTTAGGATTTAATGTAAAGATACACCCATTAATAGCTTTTGTGGCGACATTTCCCTCAAATGTTTTATGGACAGTAACTCTATAAACATTTGTGTCATCGACAAAAAGTTTATTGTCATTATTAAATAACTCCGCATAATTTGATGAATTTAAGAAGGGTTCTTGGATATTAGATTGATAGATTTGTAAACCCTTTCTAATACGTTCACGTAAAACATATAAGGCAGGATTTGCCTTCATTATGGTCCTCATACTGTTTCGGATTAATGGTTTTAATCCGTTGAACCAATTACCATATGCATCATACATATTGTATGCCAGGTCTATACCGATCATTATCCCCGTTGGAGAAGGATACATACTAACATTGTCCGTAGTGTAATCCATAAATTTAGCACGTACATATCGAGAAATATCGTGTGAATCATAATCACCGTATCTTAATTGTACATCAACCCACATTTTATTCGTCTGTATAGAACCAAATTCATCATTTACTACATGTAATAATGAAGGACTCGAAACTTCCCATTGAGAGACACTATCTATCGTGACGTCTGCCGCTGAAGAGTTCATTTTGTAAGACTTCCGAGGATGAACAGCTTCCTTCGTAACACTTTCAATTTGAAGTATATCTAGTTCCCCGTCAAGAATTTGACAAATATCAAAAACAATACTTTCATGAATCTTTTGCCATAGGTGTGCACGGAAAATCTGCACTAGCGATATTTTTAATGTTGGAATCTTACCATGTAAGAAAATCCCGGTAAGATCTAACTGGACAACGAAGCCAACATAAACGTTGGCTCTGTTAATCGTTGGAGACCACCAAAGCGTAAAACGACGGTTTGGAATTTGGCTTAACCCAGTTCTTTGGGCATGAGTCAATTTCTTGAATTGCATTGAATCTTCAAATCCGGATGCTTTTTCCCAGAATAATCCTTCCCAAGAGTTAAATCCAGTACCTTTAAATAGGGTATGTTCTAGAATAGTTTCAATACCACCTAATGCCTGAATAACATCAGTACGATAAGAGTTAAGATTCCATAGTTTACCATCGTGATGTGAATTTGTCCACCAAAATGGGCTATTTCTTTCCAACGAAAACTGTTTGAATTCCTTACGTATACGATGTCCACGGTCATAAGCCAAAGTGTGCCTATCTCTTTGGAAAAGCGTACTGACACGGGGAATACCACGATCCCATGAACCTTCGAGCTCTTCGAAAGCTAGTCGACGGTTCTGCTGGATGGCTTCTTGACGTTTTGTAGCATATTCCGCCCAGACCCTCTGGGAATCTAGGAATTCATTTTCCCAAGTAGTTATGTATCGAAATATGGTAGGAATTACTTTATCTTCTTCGTGTGTCATACCCGCACGGAAATGAGTAATACCAGTTTCTGTCTGTTGAGACCAACTCAAGTCGGAAGCTGGAATCAGAATATGCGATGCACTAATCATACCAAGGCCACCTAATTCTTTAGGAGTGTAAAATACTGCTGGTGGAAAACGGGTTGGCATTTTAGAATTCAAGCCTAATTTAACACGATTTTGAATCCTAGTTTCTGCCTTGACCAAAACATCCAGTAAATGTTCTGATGAGATTGTTGCTTCTCTAAAGTAGGTAAATAAGGATATTACAGCAGTATTCCACTTGGCTGCAATTTTGGTGAAAGTTGTTGAACCTGCAGCCATCAAGATGCCTCTTATTCTACTTTCAAATTTTTCAATTTCAGCGTTTGATACTTTTAGAAAGGCTTTTGCTGTTCTTTGTTTCGTCAAGTCGTTAATAAGATCCCAAACGCCTTCATCATTGGAAGTGACCTCTTCCATTCTTTGCTTTGGTAAAATTCTTACTTCGAATCCACACATGGTAAATAAAAGATTTGGGTTATTCTTACTATAAACAGAAACAAATGAGTTTTCCCAATTCATAATTGTCAAAGAACTTGGTACCCTACTCTGAATTTCCCAGAAGACTGCTTTACCAAGATTTACGTCCTGGCGCATTAATCTCATTCTTGCATCACGGGGCCAACATTTCTTATTGTTATAGCCTATCGCATTTTCAAAATTTGGATCAGGATTTATTGCCAAATACTCGTCGGTTAGCTCATCCGCGTCTCTTCCATCAAATTGGAAGACAATGTAAACCTTATCCAAATATCTACAATACATTTTTATTGGACTTCTTTTTTCGATCTCTTCGCTTTTAAATTGCATGAACTCATTCGGATTTGTTAGTGGTCCAGTTAGCTCTAATGCTCTATCGGGTCCTAAAATCAAAAGATCCATCACGAGACCATAATATTGGTAGATAAACGATGAGAATTGGATACCTTTCAATAAACCATATTTGTTGACATGAGTCATATCTTTGTATTTTATGGCCACATTATTTTTGGCAGTCATGTAATCAGCAATATTTTGATCCATTATCAATCTTAATAATCTATTCAATAGAGTAAAGTCGATCTTTTCAGCAAGGTCTTCTAACTGAGCCTCCAAAAGAACAGTAGATTGACCCTTGCTTACATCCCAAGCATTTCGGAGATTATTAATACCTTGTGTCCATTTGTAAATTAGAAGAGGAGGAATTTCTGCATCACTTGGTTTTACCCAATTTGGAAATAATTTTCTTTCGTCAGCTTCATACCAAAGATATTGGTCTAAATAAGCATCAGTAATCTTTTCTAGTGGATCAATTGTATAGACAGGAGAAATATTCTGAAAATGTTCCATCATTGTAATATCAACT
Source organism: Naumovozyma baii (assembly GCA_030568095.1). Lineage (NCBI taxonomy): Eukaryota > Fungi > Ascomycota > Saccharomycetes > Saccharomycetales > Saccharomycetaceae > Naumovozyma > Naumovozyma baii. The sequence goes on from JAJLTG010000010.1 coordinate 217,158, forward strand.
GGCTTGAAAACACGTTGAGTTAAAATGTATTTTTTTATCCTATTCAATGCATCGTGTGGATTATCATATGCCTCCTCGATTAGAGCCAATTCCTCTCTCTCGGCAGCATTCAATCTTACCTTAGATGCATAAGCATCTTTTAAGTTTTCTAAAGCAAGAACGAGGATCTTCGTATCATTTTTATATGTCAAAGGAGGAAATGGTATTGGTGAGAAATTTCTCTCTTCAAACCAATTTACCATTGTAGAAAATATTGAAGTTGCCTCATCTGGCGTAATTTCAGGTCCGTTCTTTTCTTTCTCCTGTTGTCTCTCCTGTTCATTTCTTAGCCACAATCTTGTCAATCTTCCTAAATTCTTCTTCATTACAGTCTTTTCAATATGAACTCCGCGCTTAATCCGTTCACGGTTATAATGTGCCGATGACATCCACCCATCAGCTTTTGCCTTAATATATCTTTCAATTATATTTTTGATTGGGTCTGGCATGCCAGGTACATCCCATGGTATATTTGCCTTCCAGCATCTCCATGCCTCACTCAGATGTTGCAGTATGGTCCTTGCCTTATTATCCCGGATTCCCTCCGGGATCATTTCTAGAATATCATTCATAACAGATGCTCTCAATTCCAAATCATAGTAAGCATCTACTCTTTGTTTTGTAGTAGTCTTTACGACTTCATTAGAACGGCCTTCGAATTGTCTATTGAGCAGATTTCCCAGCCATCTTTCCAATAATGGAATAATCCCTCTGATAAAGAAAATCCATACTCTCCATGCTGGTTGCCAAAATCCGCATCCAGGACCCTTGCCTAATATTTTATTAAATCTGTAGTATACAACATGTTTTAAGTCTTTACATGCACGGATTTGGTGCATTACCTTATATTTGTAACGGTATATACCAGTGAGTTGCCCTAAGTGGTTTAGGATGTAGTAAATACCGTCCGCCAATTGGAATGCATCAACACTACCAAGTCTGTATTGCACGTGAGCATCCACTAACAACTTCACAATTTTTAGTATTTCTCTCATTAAGTGAAAAGCATTAGCAAATCTTGATTTCTTACGTTCTTTTGTTGTCAATGTTTTTGTTGGTTTCAAGTTGAAATTATAGTCTAAGTGTAAATATGTTAATCCTTTCTTGTGAATTAGAAGATTCAACATATTATGGCCTTGTTTACATATTTGTAGCCCCGCTTCTACCCAGTCAATAGTAGTTTTTTGAAAATATTTGGTATTCTGCAGACTTTTCAGCAACTTAACCTTTTTGTTATTTAATGGCGATGTTCTTTTAAGTTCATTTAGTACATATTTTTTCAATAATCTTTGATATGAAACTCTCACTTTAACTGGGTATTCTTCGTCTGGGTGTTGAAGATACCATTTCTTAATTAAGGCTACATCTTCAGCTCTAACCATTTTTCCCGATCTTCTATTAAATGGATAAGGAGCATGAAATAATGATATAGCATCGTTGGCATCAGGCAAAACCAATTCTTCATTCGTTAATAAGGGATACAGCGTTTCAGGTAACGAAAAATCTTCTTCCTCAGTGTTTTCTACTTGGATTTTCCTTTTATCATCGTTTTCCATGGGTGTAATAGGGTTCAGCGAGCTATCAAAAAAGAACGTAAGGCTAGTATTATCATCAATATGTTTTGTTATGCAGGATATTGGATCACTATACCATTGAATTTTAACAGAACGCGGTCTCGAATTATAAAGGTGTGGGAAGGCTATTCGATATTCACTCCGGATGGGAACTCTGAATATGATTCTTTCGATAGAATTGAATTCCGTAAAATCTTCTTCTTCTTCGCGTGAATACAAAGGTTCAAATTTGGGGCCTCCTGGAATGGTATTATTTAATGCTTTTGAGGTACAAAAAGCTTTTTTGTTGAATAAATAATAATGATTTTTATCCAATATTTCATCTTTTAAGGGAGTAGCCAGTCTATGAAGATTGGCCATTGCTTGTAAAGTTAGATTCCACTTCTTATATGACGTTCCATTTACGCTATTCCTTTTGTCTGAAAGAGGTCTCAAATCATATATCCAATCTTTAACCCACTGATCGTCATTTTTATCTAATGCTAACGTTATCGGATCTGAAGGCTCCAAAAGTTGAATATGGTCTGGATATGATAATGGTGGTTCATCATCATCAAATGCAGGAAATCTCATTCTTTTGAAATGTTTTCTATCACGTTTTTCTCTTCGCATACTAATCCACATGGTTGACCATTGTGCTGTGTAGACTGGTTCAATTACCCTTGGAATCTCATTCACAAATGTGATAGCACCTGTTACATGGTATAAAACTTTAACTTCTTTAACTTGTTCCCAAGGTTGTGGCATATTCTCTAATAGTTTTAGAACAGCATGAGGCATATATTTCAGTGCACCTAAGAAAGCACGTTTATCGTAGTCGAATCTTTTAGATGACATTTCATTATGATCTTCAATAATCTTCCTTAGATGTTCTGGTGGCATTTCCACTTTATTTGAATGTACTATTCCCTCTCTTTGTTTCTTGATCTTGTTTTTCTTTTCTCTCTTACTTGGCAACGCAGTTTCCTCATCACTCGAGGTAGGTTCGAGTTTCCTCTTATGATTGTTCCTTTTATCTTCAGCATCTGATTTGCTAACCATTTTTGATGAAGACTGAAGTGGTGGAGGGGGAGGTGGCGGTGGTAATTCATTCAAAAAGTTTTCTTCTATTCCAAAAGGTGGAGGTGGTAAAGAAGCCAATTCATCGTATTCGTCATTTTGACTCAGTTCAAATAATGGGGGTGGAGGCGGTAATTTATCATCCTGGTCACTAGAAGAAGGGGGTGGAGGAGGTAACTCCGAATCAGAATCTATCTGTAAGGATGTATTGTTGTTGTTGTTGTTACTAATAAGCTCTAATCCTGGGGGTGGAGGTGGAGGTGGAGGTAGATCACTCATTGCACCTTATTGCTTTGTAAATTAATCTTAGGACTATAAATTGACAGTTTCAGAATTTGATGATATATTTTTCTTTATTCTGCAAGTGATAGGTGTATGCTTATTCACAATAATAAAGGACTCCTCAATTCAATATTGAAAAGTTTCACTCGCGTCGCACGTAGATTTCCAGATTGCAATGAGCGGTAAACTTTCCCAAGAATATACTATATATGCAAAATTGGTTGTTAAAACAGGTTATATACAACCTTGTTACCGTATATATATCATTAAAGTCTTTATTTTCAAATCAGCTATCACATTTTTTTTTGACATACTTTCGCAATAAATCTTGCATCTTCCACTTCACGTGCCGTCCCATTTGTTACACCAACCGCATAATTATAAGCACTTTCGTAATTTGCATTATTTGCTTCAAACTTTGCTAACCATAACCGAGCTTTGATAGTTTCGTCCGTCAATTGTCCATTCATTTCCAGTTCCATATTGACACAACGTTCCATGCATTGCTTGCAATTTCGTATATCTTTAGACTGCTCATATAATTCGGCTAATTTAAAAAATAGCAAGGCATCCTGATCGGCATTCCCTGAAAGTTGCACAGCTCTTTCTAGACATTTTGTAGCTTCTTGTTTATTACCTATCTTGGTGTAGCATGTTCCTAAAGCTTGCCACATTCTTCTATCCAAAGGTTTTAAGGTACAAGCTTTTTGGAAATAATACAAGGAATAAAGATGCATATCTAACACTTCATATGCTTGTCCTAAACCATACCATGCCTTAAAGTCTCTTGCATTGATATCAACAGCTCTTCTATAACACTCTATTGCAGCATGTGAGTTTTTCAATTCAACGAATTCATGACCCATCAAGGTCCATGCACTGGTACATTTTTTATTCAAAGTTAATGCCCTTCTAAAATACATAATGGATTTTTCATGTTCCTGTCTTGCACTGTAATAGTTGGCCATGATACAACATGTTTCTGAGCGGAATTTATCTATTTGTGATACGAATTGGGCCAAGTATGCGAGCTTCGAATGTTTTTGCATAACATATAAAATATTAGAATATGTGTCTAGATCATCTAAACGATAAGGATCCATCTTTACAACTTGATCAAATAAATTTTCTGAGTTGGCATAGTCCATGTAATGGTAATTTATTAATGCATTCTGTGCTCTAATATATGCAAAGGTTGGAAATATAGACAACAACACTTCTATAACTTCCATTAGCTCATCGATATTCCCATTGAAATCTTGTGATATCGCCAATTTGAAAAACTTAGTCATAACATTGTACTGCACTATATTTTGAGTATCATAGTCGTAATTTTGAACTTCTCCTGATTTTAAGGTGAACTTTTCATCTATATATTTTTTCAGTAACACGGATTCATCAAGTCTCGTTACACAATCCAGTAGTTCCAGCCAGCAAGACCAATTAAATGAGTAATAAGACAACGAACTAAGAAATGCAGACATCGCTTGTGACTTATTGTCCTCATTTTTCAAAAGTATACCCCTTAGATAATACAGCAATCCAAATCCCAGTCGATTTTCATAGATGTTCTCCATTTCGCTTTGCCCGTTTGTCTCTAAAGTATGGTCTAGATACGTATTCAATTCTGTCAAAATAGTTGCAATGCTTGTTTGACGGCCATCTTCGCCACATGATATACCATTTTGTTTCTTCTGACTCTGTCTTTGTTGTATGGTCTCTTCCCCTAATTCGCTGAACGATAGACTTTCACTAGAGCCATTCTTTGATAACTTCCCCGTAATCAAAAGACTTTCCATACTCTCTTGTGTCTTCTTATCCCATGAAAGAAATTGGCTGTAGAGTTTTAAAAACTTTAAACATGGATTTTTCACATCTTTTAAAAAGTAAACACATCGATCGAACTCCTTACAATCAAATAAGCTTGACGCTAATAAATATAGATCTTCTTCATCTTCACTTAAACGTGAGTTATCTTTGTTGCCATCCTCTTTCCTCTTTGACGTCCTATTTTTTAAAGGGGATTCGTCAATTGGTTCAAAAGTGATAGTAGAGATCTGATCCATTCCTAAAAGAGCTTCAGCAGCCCACTTTGCAGATTTATAGAGTTTCCATTTTGATAAATCTCGAGACGCCCTTCGTAAATTTCTTCTTATATCCTGAACCAATTTAAATTGAGATTCCTCATCCATTTTTTGGTAATATTAATTGAACGTCAAGTGTTCTGAATATCTGCTTTTGCTATCTTTGTGTCAAATAGAAGTCTTCGCAAGAGTTTCAATTTTCTTGTTTTTTTTAAAGATATAGAAAACGGTTGACAAAGAGAAGGATAGGAGTGGTTGGGAGAAAGAATAGCATAGCAAAATTAGGAGCTATGTTTAACATCAACAGAGGGGAAACGTACTTTGAATTACTTTGTGAACAGGAGCAACATTTGCAAGAGAACCATGAAAATCTTCAAGCGGTATTGAAAACATTGAATAACTTGACCAACGCTGCAGCTACAGATGGTGAAATAGAGCGCAATATTAAGCTATTAACCACGCAATATAAGAGTTTAGTCTCAAGCTCCGTTGATCTGCGATATAACAAATATGAAACCAGGGAATCACAGCTTAAGAGTGGAGAGAGATTATCCAGTGACTTCAAAACCACAAAAAGAAGACAGCCTACTGTAAATTTAAGAGAATATGTCAATCTTACAGAAAGTATCGACCGTCATTCATTGGAGTATGTGAATCTGTTACAAAGATTATCTGTGGATTTAGCTAAACAAGTAGAAATTTCAGATCCTAATGTTTCCAAATTTGTCCTTAACGATTGGAATCCACCTAGAGGTGTGCAAGCAATACTGGATGAATTTGCTAATCCTTCAGTAGATGCAAAGCTGTTGAAGGTAGAATTGGTACATTATCTAGATGATATTAAGATGTCTCGTGCCAAATATAGTTTAGAGAATAAGTATTCTCTACAAGATAAAGTTCTTGAATTGAACACCGAATTGAATCACTGGAGGAAAGAACTGGATGGCATTGAAATGATGATGTTTGGAGATGGCGCAACTTCTATCAAAAAGATGCTTGCCAATGTTGAAGCTTTGAAGAGGAAAATGGAGGAGGAGACTGCTACTGAACAATCTAATCAAACATCCGGTGCTGAAGATGATGTTGAAGCAACATAGGACTTTAAATAGATTACGTATAGATGATATACTTAAACATTATTTTATTTGTATTTTATTCGCACTCGACTAGATAGATGTTCTTTCTAATCTTTCTTGTATGCCGACGATGCCGCACGATACCATTGACTTTCGTTAGAAACCATGTAAGTCGAGTCGAAGGTACAAACTATAAATGAGATCCATGGAATCAATGAATTCAAGAAATGTTGGATGGTTATTGGTGAATACTATAATAAGACACAATTCTTATAAGATTGTACAGAATGCCCCTAGAATTTCTGATAATGAATTGTGGCTGGAGTCCTTAAATCGAAAAAATGGCACAGATTTTATTGATGAAGGAACCCGATTACGTGAATCAGCAGATGAATATATAAGTGGTGTAGGACAATTTCCCATTTCCATTGTTAAGTCTCAGTCTAATTCCGATTATCTCTGTGTGAAGGCACCGATAATTAATTTTACATCAATAAAATATCTTCAAGATTTTAATAAACATAAACATTCTCAGGGCAATTTCGTCGATGTTAGAATAGTTAAATGCCAGAGTGGGAAAGGTGGTGATGGTTCTATCTCATTCTTTAGAGATGCTGGTAGAAGTACGGGGCCTCCAGATGGTGGAGATGGAGGGGATGGAGGTAATATATTTCTACAAGCAGTTGAAAGTTTGGACTCGCTAGCCAAAATTAAAACCAAATATATTGCTGGTGACGGTGAAAATGGTGCTGCTGCACAACTGGATGGTCATACAGGAAAAGATTTGATTATAAAGGTTCCAAGGGGAACTGTTGTCCATTGGTGCATGGATCCGAAGAGTGTTCGAGATCATGTACTAAGACACCTCCATACACAGCCTAATTCCTCCTTGAGGACCATATTAGAAACTAAAATGTTGTATTTGCAATGCGTGAACAAGTATAAATATAATACAGAGTCAACACATATTCAATTGTTCAGAGATTCATATAAACCCGGAGAGGGTTGGTTATTTAAGGGAAAATCTGAAGAATATCACATGACTAAGGATTGGTTCCTTGATTTGAATAAGAAAGTTAAAATATATGATGAAGAGTTGAGAATGCTTGAAAAGCAAAATGATGCTGTCCCCTTGTATGGTATTGACTTGGATCATGTCAGCAAAAAACCGATATGTTTGTTAAGAGGAGGTAAAGGAGGATTGGGTAATATGCATTTTTTAACTAATAAAATTAGAAATCCAAGGTTTAGTAAAATGGGAAGAGGTGGGCTGGAGCAATATCTTATGTTTGAATTGAAAAGCATTGCAGACCTTGGTCTCGTTGGGTTTCCTAACTCAGGAAAGTCGACAATTTTGGGAAAGATTTCTAATGCAAAACCTAGGGTAGGACATTGGGACTTTACTACTTTAAGTCCAAGTATAGGAACAGTATCTATGGGTATTGACAAAGAAAGTTTTACAGTCGCCGATATTCCTGGCATTATTGAAAACGCATCCGAAGACAAAGGCTTGGGACTGGAATTCTTAAGACATATTGAAAGGTCTAGAGGTTGGGTATTTGTGGTGAATCTGGAGAGAGCAGACGTAGTGCAAGACTTGAAGGTTTTGATTAAGGAGGTTGGTGGATTGGAAAAAGTGGCAACTAAGAACGTCCTTGTTGTGTGTAATAAGGCAGATATAAAAGGTAGTCAGGAGAGGTATTTGACTGTAGCATCATTCTGTAATGAGCACGGATGGGACCATATCCCTATATGTGCTCTTAATGGGGAGAATTTAGGACCGCTGATAGAAAAAATGGCTCGATGTTTAAATATTCAATGATAGGTTACATGTAAATAATAGACATATGTTTACTTCGGACGGAAAAGTCTTCTGTCACTGGCGGACTTTTATGTCTGTATAGGTAGGCCGGGTAATAAAATTATTATTGCGTGAAAATTTTCAAACCGTCAAGGTTTTATGTAACTCATTGCCGATTTAATCTCATCTCTTAAGTGGTGTGTCTAATTTTTATTAGGAATTCGTTTATAGCTGCAAATCTAACAATTCTTGAAGAATTATAAAGTCCATATAAAATGAATTTTCAGCCTATGGAACATCAACATCAACATCTGCAACATCAGGTTTCTACCGTGTTATGTTGTAACTGTGGTACCCCAATCGATGGGTCTACTGGTCTAGTTATGTGTTACGACTGTATCAAGATGACAGTTGATATTACAGAAGGTATTCCAAGGGAAGCCAATATATCTTTCTGTAGAAATTGTGAGCGTTTCTTGCAACCTCCAGGACAATGGATTAGAGCTGATTTGGAATCTAGAGAATTACTAGCAATTTGTCTTCGTCGTTTAAAAGGGTTAACAAAAGTCAGATTAGTGGATGCTTCATTTATTTGGACTGAACCACATTCTAGACGTATTAGAATTAAGTTAACTGTTCAAGGTGAAGCTATGGCTAATACTATTATTCAACAAACCTTTGAAGTGGAATATGTTGTTATTGCTATGCAATGTCCGGACTGTGCTAAGTCATACACTACGCATACATGGAGAGCTGCAGTTCAAATTAGGCAAAAGGTCCCACATAAGAGGACTTTCTTATATTTGGAACAATTGATTTTAAAGCATAATGCTCATGTAGATACCATTTCTATTAGTGAAGCTAAAGATGGTCTGGATTTCTTTTATTCACAAAAGAATCATGCCGTCAAAATGATTGATTTTTTGAACTCAGTTGCTCCAGTGAAATATAAAAAGTCTGAAGAATTAATCTCCCAAGATACACACACGGGTTCCTCTACTTATAAATTCTCTTATTCGGTGGAAATTGTACCGATATGTAGAGATGATTTGGTTGTCTTACCAAAAAAATTAGCCAAGCATTTAGGTAATATTTCTCAATTTGTATTATGCTCCAAGGTTTCAAATACAGTGCAATTTTTAGACCCGACCACTTTACAAACGGCAGACTTATCCGCACAAGTTTATTGGAGATCTCCCTTCCATGCTCTAGCTGATGTATCTCAATTGACAGAATTTATCGTATTGGATGTTGATCCAACGGGAATAAGCAAAGGTAAGCGTGTCTTGGCAGACATCACCATTGCAAGGTCTGCTGATTTGGGTGTTAATGATCAGGTTTATTATACTAGATCCCATTTAGGTGCTATTTTACATGCTGGTGACACAGTTATGGGTTACTTCATTGCCAACTCCAATTATAACTCTGACTTGTTCGATGGTTTAAATATTGATTATGTACCAGATGTCGTTCTTGTTAAGAAGTTATACCAAAGAAAGACTAGAAAGAATAGAAACTGGAAGTTAAAGAGAATGGCTAAGGAACACAAGGAAATTGATGCTGCACAAGATTACAGTTCCAGATCACAAAAACAAGATATGGAACGTGCTGAAAGAGATTATGAATTATTCTTGCAAGAATTAGAAGAAGATGATGAAATGAGACAAACTATTAATTTGTATAAGAGTAATCATCCTGCTCCAGCTACTCCATCACATGAAATAGAAGAAGATGAAGATCCAGACGCTCCTCAAATCGATATTGATGAATTATTGGATGAGTTAGACGAGATGACTTTAGACGATCGGCCTGAAGATTCAAATATGTAATAAAAGAAACTAGCATAGTATATTCCTTAAGTAAAATAAGATATCCATGATTACTGTATATTAGAAAAAGAAGTATTTTTTTCTTTAATTTTATTAATTACAAGTAAAGTGTTTGTTAAGTTGTCGTCTTTAAAGGCCGGCTCGAAAAAGTAACTGCGTCTGCCATACAAAACCATTAAAATTCTTAGAAGAACCCTTTTCTCAATAAAACTTCGACGGAGATATTGCATTTGAACGAAAGATGTCAAAAGGTAATTCAATATTGAAATTTAACTTTCCGATACAATCATTCCTAGATGTTTCTTTTTTTCAAGAACTTGCTCGTCTAAAATTGGATGAATTGAAGTTAGAATCACGGGAAGTCCCTTTGAGAGGATTTTTGAATTTAAAGCACATTCCTAAAGCTGTACCATGTACACCTTTGACAATTGATATACAGAGCTTTGGTACACAACAGTATGATGAGGTTGTACTTGAAGGTAGTATAAGAAATTTTAACACTTTTGAACAATTCAAAGAACTGGACAAGCAAAAGTTTTTATACGAAAAGGCTGTAAAGCTAAGAGAAAAAGATATAAACAAACTTGGAGAATTCCATATAATAAGTTTTGCAGATTTGAAACATTACAAGTTCTTTTATTGGGTCTGTATACCATGCTATAAACCCACGAGTCTACAAATCAGGATTGTTCAACCGATTGAAATTCCCGATGTTACGAAATATAAACAATGGTTCAATATTCATTTAAAAAAATGGGTAGCTTTGATTAATAAAGATGGTAATCCTGTTGAGTATGATCCCATGTTGCTCGTAAGTACAGAAACTTTGATAGTAAGAGATACTAGTAATACTCCGGGAATACCATCTGCACTAACTAAAAACTATATCACTCGTGTCAGAGATGATATTGGCGTTGGCGGACAAGAGATTAACATTAATGTGATATTTATACGAGATAATGACTTTAGTTTTGGCCTTAGACTGTGCTTATCAGATGGTGAAAAAGATGATTCATTGAAAGTGAATGGTTGGGAGAAGAATATACAAGGTAGACTAATCCCTAGGGCCATAGACTTGAGTGATCTGATAGATCCTTTAAAGATTGTTGATCAATCTGTTGATCTTAATTTAAAATTAATGAAGTGGAGATTAGTACCTGATCTTGATTTGGGTATTATTAAAGATTCCAAGGTGCTGTTACTAGGTTCTGGTACGTTGGGTTGTTATGTAGCAAGAACTTTAATGGCTTGGGGTGTAAGAAAAATTACACTTGTTGACAATGGTACAGTTTCTTATTCCAACCCAGTTAGGCAACCTTTATTTGAATACCATGATTATGGGAAACCAAAAAGTGAGACAGCTGCTGCTGCATTAAAGAGAATATTTCCACTAATGGATGTGAACGGTGTCCAATTGAATGTTCCAATGATAGGGCATTCTATCGCGAATGAAGAAAGGGAAAAATCAGATTTTTTAAAATTGACTCAGTTGATTAAGGACCATGATGCTATATTTCTTTTAATGGATTCAAGGGAGACTAGGTGGTTTCCAACTGTCATGGGTAATGTTGAAAACAAAATTGTTATGAATGCAGCACTGGGCTTTGATAGCTATTTGGTAATGAGACATGGTAATTATCATCTTAACGATAATCATGATATTAATAATATTAATAATAAGCGTTTGGGTTGTTATTTCTGTAATGATGTGATGGTCCCTACAGATAGTCTGACGGATAGAACACTAGACGAAATGTGTACAGTCACCAGACCTGGTGTTTCGTTGATGGCGGCATCACAAGTTGTAGAACTGTTTGTTTCTACTTTACAACATAAAAATTCTACTCAAGCAGATGTAGACCAAGAAACAATTCTCGGTGAATTACCACACCAAATACGTGGCTTTTTAAACAAATTTTCTACATTAAAGTTGAAAATGCCCGCATATAAGCAATGTTCTGCTTGTAGTCCTGCCGTTATTGAAGCGTGCCGAGAAGATAAATGGGAGTTCTTGAAAAGGGCACTTAACGATCCTACCTACATTGAAGAGCTTTCCGGACTGTCGGAGATCAAGAAACAAATCGAGAATATTGACGATAATCTATTTGAATGGCTAGAGAGTGAAGAAGAAAGTGAAATACTTCAATGAGTATTAAACACAGTTCAGAAAGTATCTACAAAATATTCTAAAAATTTAGTATTTCAGGAGTATTTTTTTGGTTATTATGTAAACATATGTTTGTGTAAGACTTATATGCATTCCTAGGTGTCAATATCTATTATTAAGACGTCATTTCAATATCTTGTTCTTCAATGTTTTCGTGTGCTTCTTTTTCTTTTAGTTCCTTTATGATTTCAGCGGTTTTAGCATCATCGTATATCTTAAACCCACCATCTTTTGTAACACAACTCAATTGAGCGTTGTTTTCATCTAGTTTTTCTTCCATGACTTGCTTTAATATTTTAAGAACTAATAATTCAGCTTCCTTCAAGGTAAGAGAGGAGTGCCATTCATTCTGTAATTCAGACTGAGCACCTTCTGAACCAGAACCAATGGCTTTAGCATTATAACGATAAAATGTTCCAGAAGGTTCAGCATGAAATAATTGATATCCTTCGTCTTCATCGTAACCAGCAATCAATAACGCCACCCCAAAAGGTCTTGACATTAATCTTTCTTCCCCTGATGCACCTTCCCCGAATCTTAGAGCTAAATCACACACGGATTGAGTTAAGGATTCTACTTTAATATCTTCATCGTAATATAAATTATGGTTTATGGCGGCTACACGAGCATGTTCAATCATCGAACGTGCATCTGCAGTAAGACCACTCATTGCACAACCGATATGATGTTCAATTTCAACTATTTTTTCAATAGAGTCTGCCTCTAACAATGGAGAAGTGGCGCGTTTTTCCACTCCTAGCACTACACCCTCACTGGTTGATATCCCTATAGCTGTAGAACCTAATTTGATAGCTTCCAATGAATATTCAACTTGAAATAATCTTCCTTCTGGAGAGAAAGTGCTCACCCCACGATCATATTCACTTCTTGTTAAAAACATGGTACGTGATGTATAGTTCGTATTTGCAATCCTTTAGTAATCTAGGGATATGAACCTTTCTAATTGTGTAATTATTGAGAAAGATATATGGACTTCAATCTAGCTAAGGGTATTATTTTTGCCACCTGCTCGAACGCTATTAAGGCCATTAATAGTGACGTGAATAATGATTTTAAAAATACTTCATCCAAAATTGATGTAGACACCACTAATCGGTTTCTTGAGCTCATTCTTACATAACTAATGATTATAATTCTCCAATTATAACCTTTTAATAATATTGTATGATGTTTATTTTTTGTATTTTAATTAACATTGAATTTGATTTGTTTATGTTAAAGAGATAAGAGCTCACTAAAATAATGAAAAATAAATAAAAATTAAAATAACTTAGTTTTCTCTTTAATTAAAATAGATTTTTTGATTCAGCAGCAAAAAGGGATTAGGGAACTTGAATTGAGAACCACTACTTCTTTGTAGTTTGCAATTTTACTTCGCGAAAAGAACGACGTTCTACGAACTCAAAGACAACATTTTGAACCATTCTTGAGTTTATTAACATAAACATAGTAAAACTATTTTGTTTTGAACAGATTATTTGAGATTTAATATATAATAAATTAGTTTTCTTTTTTTACAGTTTTTTGAAATAAGGAGTCCCATAATATACAATAGTATACAGATATATTTTATATATGAAAATTTTTCTTGATGGCAAAAAATGGATTCTGTTTCCTCACAATTTTGAAAGAACCAGCATTGTGCAATTGAGATAACCCAACTCGGTAATCTCTATAATAATTCCAGCAACAACTATGGCTATCTATGTGCACACACTTTCATTCAATGGCATATTGCTAACCCATACAGATTATTTACTTTGGCGTTTCTGTAACTAAATTTCGCGACGCAGAGAAATCAAAACAAAAACACAAGAATCTCAATCTTACAGGCCCATCTTGTAATTACAATTAGCATCTTACTTAGAACGAACCAGAATTCCAAGCATAATGGACGTATTGCAAATAGAGGATACTGTTAAATTAGAACAGCAACCAGAATCAAGACCGATACTTTCTAAATTAGTCAATTATGAACCACTTTCAAATACTCATGTAAAATTTAAGTCTTTCCCTTTGAGTCAATTATCCAAGAGCGATCATGCTAGGGATCAGGAAGCACTAGTGGTAAGAGATCTCCTGAATGTTTTAATTGGACTTGATGGTGCATATATTCGCTATAATAACAGTTTCAATCCAAATGACGGTGATACACCTGAATTTAGAATTGCGAAGAAGATGGATACTTCCTTGAAAGCTTTATGTAGTAGGATAGTTAAACTAGGGAGACAATATTTTTTTATTTGTAGGTGTTCTGAAAAATGGTCGGATTTAAATTATGGGATGACTTTGCAAAGACTAGGTTATGAACTGCGACAATTTACCCAATTGGAATACCTACGATTGGTGGAAAGTTTAGAGAGGGAATTTAATGAAAATGCTAATTTTTCCATTAGAGGCTTGATGCAAAAGCTGAGAGATGTTGAAACTACGAAGAGAATAGAATTATTATACAAAATTTGTCAGAAGATCGCATCAGAGATGAATCTTCGAAGCAATGCCAATTTATTGGAAGAAGATTTTAACAACTTTATGAATGATTTAAAAGATGACTTGCAATATAAGGAAGATATCATTTTGGCCACTGATACCAGTCTACTACCCATTGCTAAAGGTGGAGTTATACTAAAGATTGTTCAAGAATCCATATTAGAAAATCTAGGTGATAGAAACAGTGTAACCTTTTTGACGACAATTCTTAATAATATAAGTCAAGACTATTGCAGAATGCTACATGATTGGATGACTCAAGGCGAATTGAATGATCCCCATAGCGAGTTTATGATATGTGATGCTTTAAAGAATGTAGACACTAATGTTGCCAACTTGAAATTTGATGATCGTCTGTGGTTTACACAGTATCGTATTAGGAAGGACGGCTTATTACAGAAATTTGAAGGTAGAGAGGGCAATGAACTCTTATTTAAGGTGTTAATGACGGGGAAACTATTAAATATAATCAGAACAAGTTATGAAGTTAAAAGAATACCTATAGATAGTGCATACGCTTATCCTAGATCAGATTTCGTTTCGTTACTTGAGGGATCGAACCTGGAACTATATGTTGAACAATGGTATTCTCGTGCCAATGATTTATGTTTCAAGCTTTATTTTGAGGGTTACGATTTGAGGTTATTCCTGAAAAATTTACAAATGCAATACTTTGGATACCAAAATGGACATGGTATTTTAAAGTTTTTACAAAAGGGTATAATCGATTTATCAAGAAACCATAAGAAAAATAATGGAACCGTGGAAGAAAGATTAACACATATCTTTTTGCGGGAAAGAAACTTTAAAAATCCTACAATGAAATACATGCACTTAGGGCTTGATAGTCAATCGTTTCATGAAGTTATTCTTCAATATGTTCAACAAGATCTTAATGGTTTAACTAGAACTTCAGAAAATAATAGTGATGAAATATTACATGCACCAAATTTTAATAACTTAAGAGCAATTCTTCTAAATGAAATAAGCCATTCACCACTGACAAAAAACCAACACAAGAGTAACATTTATTATCTTCAATTCACTATGCAAGTCCCATACCCATTAAACATTATTATTAGTAGGACTTGTATTGATCAATTCCAAATTATATCTCGTTACATATACTTGTTGCAATATCAATGTAAATTACTGGATGATATTTGGTTTGAGGTGAATAAGAATAAGGTGTGGAGATACCGTGGATTTTCTACCGATGTGCAACGAAACGTGATTAGAAGAAGTAGGACACTGCATAACAAGATGAATAGTTCCTTCAAGAATATATTGGAATATTTCACACAAAATGTGGTAGAAAAGGAAATATCAGATGTGATATCACCCAAGACTCCGCTGAAATATGTGAACGATTTCCAAAATTTGATCCAGGGATGTTTAACCAATATTATGACAAATTGTTGTCTTTCGCAATTAATCGAAATTCAGTTTCAGATGTTTGAAATTGTACACAAATTCTGTAAGTTCATCATATCGTTAAGAGTACAATTGAATAAGTTAGATCCGACTTTATATTATCGTTCCGTTGAGTTGCACGGCCAAGAGAATCCTGGTTACAATGAAGACGAGGCGTTGAAATTGAGTTTCGAATTGAGTGGATACATCAAGATGGTGGACGCAAGATTTGACCAACACATACAGGCATTCATGGAAGGTTTAAACCACTTCCACAATATTGGCACTAAACTTCGAGACAACATAGACAATAACAGGGACTATTTTTGAAAACATCAAGTTTTTAGTAGTACTTCTTCAAAATCGTAATATAGGTACGTATTTCTTTAACAATAACATCTGGGGGGGTAAGTCAGACTGCCTGCAACCAACAAGAACAAGAAGTTCGGAGTATTTCTCATGGTGTTTGGGTCTTCACCCGAACATCCACAATTAGAAGCGGCCCAAATGCCGTTCATTCGGGCTTCCACTAATTTTTGCAAGTTTGAAATCTCCCTAGATCTGAAACTGTGCCGACCCAGTTCGTTTTTTGATGAACTGTCTCAAAAACCCAATTGAATGCCATACCGAATTGTATGGAACAATGTGGAAGCCCAAATGTATGGTCCTACAATTCTTTGGCTGCCTCGTTAACAAAACGCAAGCAAATGGTGGCAAACAGGCTAAACCCACGTAGAAACTGATTGAAAAAAAATTAGTGGGAGCGGTAGTGTCCTTCTGCTACTGATGATGGTAATCTTACTCCTTCCAGAATAAAGGTAGGTCTCAACACCATGTCGGCTTACTTTCATGATATGTCAAATTTGATATAAATGTATTCCTTTAATTGAAATTTTTACGATTCTTATTTTCTCTCTCCTTTCGGAAATTTCATGCTGTTTCCTTCAAAATTTATTTTAAGAAACCAAGCAATTCATTGCATCAAATCAATTCATACATCATCAATAATGGCTGTCTCTAAAGTTTACGCTAGATCCGTCTACGACTCTCGTGGTAACCCAACTGTCGAAGTCGAAATCACCACCGAAAATGGTGTTTTCAGAGCTATGGTTCCATCTGGTGCTTCCACTGGTATCCACGAAGCTTTGGAAATGAGAGATGATGACAAGTCTAAGTGGTTAGGTAAGGGTGTTTTGAACGCTGTTGCCAACGTTAACAACGTCATTGCTCCAGCTTTCGTTAAGGCTAACATTGATGTTAAGGACCAAAAGGCCGTCGATGACTTCTTATTGAACTTGGACGGTACCGCCAACAAGTCTAAGTTGGGTGCTAACGCTATCTTGGGTGTCTCTTTGGCCGCTGCTAGAGCTGCTGCTGCTGAAAAGAATGTCCCATTGTACAAGCATTTGGCTGACATCTCTGGTGCTAAGACCTCTCCATACGTCTTGCCAGTTCCATTCTTGAACGTCTTGAACGGTGGTTCCCACGCTGGTGGTGCTTTAGCTTTGCAAGAATTCATGATTGCTCCAACTGGTGCTTCTTCTTTCTCTGAAGCTTTGAGAATGGGTTCTGAAGTTTACCACAACTTGAAGTCTTTGACCAAGAAGAGATACGGTTCCTCCGCTGGTAACGTCGGTGACGAAGGTGGTGTTGCTCCAAACATTCAAACTGCTGAAGAAGCTTTAGACTTGATTGTTGATGCTATCAAGGCTGCTGGTCACGAAGGTAAGGTCCAAATTGGTCTAGATTGTGCTTCCTCTGAATTCTTCAAGGACGGTAAGTACGATTTGGATTTCAAGAACCCAGAATCTGACGCCTCCAAGTGGTTGTCTGGTCCTCAATTAGCTGACTTGTACCACTCTTTGATGAAGAAATACCCAATTGTTTCCATTGAAGATCCATTTGCTGAAGATGACTGGGAAGCTTGGTCTCACTTCTTCAAGACTGCTGGTGTTCAAATCGTTGCTGATGACTTGACTGTCACCAACCCAGCTAGAATTGCCACTGCCATTGAAAAGAAGGCTGCTGACGCTTTGTTGTTGAAGGTTAACCAAATCGGTACCTTGACTGAATCCATCAAGGCTGCTAACGACTCTTACGCTGCCGGCTGGGGTGTTATGGTTTCTCACAGATCTGGTGAAACTGAAGACACTTTCATTGCTGACTTGGTTGTCGGTTTGAGAACTGGTCAAATCAAGACTGGTGCTCCAGCTAGATCCGAAAGATTGGCTAAGTTGAACCAAATCTTGAGAATCGAAGAAGAATTAGGTGACAAGGCTATCTATGCCGGTGCCAAGTTCCACCATGGTGACAAGTTATAAACTGTTTCTAAATGATAAATTTTAGTAATTCCTCATTTTTTATATATAGTTTATTGTTATTAACGCCTTTTAATGAATAAATTTATAGGTTAATTTGATACATTTGATTTCCGTTAGAATTTTGTTTTTACGTAAATAGTAGACCTAGTATAATTGAAACTGCGAATTACGTAAACGAACTGAACGGGGGAGTATTGCATACCATGGACTATCTATAAACGCTATGAAATACAAGTCTAGCAATTTAAATATAAGATATATCAATAGAAAAGTGTTAACTTTGATAAGAAAAATATGAATTCGCACGGAAAGCACAAGATGGATATGGATATGGGCAAAGATTCTTGTTCAATGAACATGTTATTTACATGGGACTACAAAAACACATGCGTCGTATTTAAGTGGTGGCACATAAAGACTTTGAGTGGACTAGTGGGCAGTTTCATTATGATTGCATTATTATCATACCTTTACGAATATTTTAAATTTTGTCTTTATAAATTCCAATATAGTCAAGAAAACCAAATATCAACTAACATTTCTACTATTACTAAAAGAAAGATCAATATATATGGATCTTTAGGGTATGCATTACAAGTAGGACTTTCCTTCATGCTAATGCTAGTGTTTATGACCTATAACGGTTGGTTGATGCTGGCTGTGGTAGTGGGTGCATTTTTAGGTCATTATTCATGGAGGTTACCATTAAATACACACGGCTCCTCTAATACACTAGCATGCCATTAACTTTGTACGTTGTCATCCCTTATCTATTAAACGAATAATAGGGGAATATATCACTGATTCTCAAATTTGTTTCAGCTATATTTTACATAATAGTAGCTTAATTGTTATTGGTTCTTGCTAAAATTAATTAAACGCAAGAGTCCACTCATTTCTATACACAGTTTGAATTCTATTTTTGCTTTTTCTTTTGCTTTTAGTTCATCTCTTTCTGTTGATGTATTTAGGCAATTATTTTATTATTTACCTCGGTCTTACTGACTATAGTTACTGCCAAACCGAAGACAATAAAGTAAGACAGCTACTTCCATATAAGTGAACCAAAATAAGCACAGTTTCATGGGAATGCGTAAAGTTATGATCTCGAAGTCTTTTCAGAAACTTAAAGAGTCAACCAATGTCTCGGGTTCAACACAGTTTGGATTTCGGAGTACTACCTAGAGATTGAAAAAGTCTGAAGACCAAAGATCCCTTGACGCTTTTCGAAAAATATAAAAGACGTTCCTAACCGGTTCATTTACAGCACAATTACAGCAATTATTTTCTCTAGATAAGTAACAATATATATATAATTATATAAATAAGCTTTAAAGACAACAGCAAACAATGACTAAAAGATTAGCGATTTTTGGAGCCGGACCAGGTGGGTTAGCCACCACAAGGGTATTCCTCGAAAACACTACTGATTTTCAAATCACTCTTTTTGATGCAAATAAGGATGTGGGTGGATTGTGGTATTATCCGGAAGATGACAGAAAAGGTAGAGTCATTTATGAAAATCTGGAGACTAACTTGGATAAGAAATTAATGCAATTTAGTGGGTTCCCGTTTGATGAAAATATTCCAAGGTTTCCCTTAAGACAAGATGTTTGGAATTACTTAAAGAAATATTACTATGCCTTTATTGAAAACAATCCCAGAGTGAAGATCCATTTAGAAACAGTAGTAAAAGAGTTAGGGAAATCAGAAGAATCCAATGGTTGGATAATCAAGACTAAAGAAAACGATGTGGACAAAATCCATAATTTTGATTATGTTGTTGTGGCTAACGGTCACTTTTCCTTACCGTTCGTTCCTCAAGATATTCCTGGATTAGATGAATGGTTTGAAAATGGTGCTGCATTTCATTCCAAGGATTTTGAAAATGATTTGTTTGCAAAGGATAAAAATATCATTGTGATCGGTAATGGTAGTTCAGGTACTGATATTGCCAATCAACTTTCTACTTTAGCTAATAAAGTTTACAACAGT
>JAJLTG010000011.1:0-15215 GCA_030568095.1 Naumovozyma baii
AAGTTATGAAGAGTAGGAAGATATTTCTAAAACACCAGAAATATCTGTCCTTTATATACGTTTAATTCATACATGAAAGTTGGTCTATTTTAATATTCGAGCTCATTAATATTTGTAGTTTATTCCTAAAGTAGTAATAAGTAATATTATGAGACGTTTCAGGATGAGTCATAGTTGAAACTCAATATCTTTGACCTCAGGAACCTAGGTGACACTGATTACATTTTAATTATAACATTTTTGTTTATCAGTATTCTATGTCTACCGTAGTCGAGGTCTATCTTAATGTTATTAGCACTTGTATAACTAATATATTTCAAAGTCAATTGTTCTTATATTCCTTCTTCTAATTTATAAACGTAAGCTATAAAGAGGAAGAAGGTTGTTGTTCCAGAATACTTGGTGATTCTTTAGAATTCATTTTTAGTATTCTCTTATTTTTATTAAATTCTCTCTATCTATTTTCTAAATATATAAATATATATCTAAATAACATAGATTTCTATATCCTCTTATTTGCCGTAACAACAACAATTGTATTTGATATCATTATGAGTATTATAGTTATTAATTTGCGTTATAAAATAAATTAACTACTTTGGTATCTTTTCATTGTTAGACAACTGGCGTTGTAAAAATTGCTCTCTAATCATTTCTTTAATTTCTTGCTTCTGTTTAACCCATTCTTCAGCTTTCCCCAATGATGAGTCTACAACATCCATAATGTTTCTTACCACGTTTAATGACTCTTTGGCTAGAATCAAAACTTTACCATTTGTTGTTAATAAATGATCACTCTTTGGTGGTTCTAAGGGACCATTCGTAGAGGCTGGAGATGCAGTTGCGGAGAAAAAAGAATTATTTACGCTTATCGTCCAATTCGTTGGTAGATTTAACAATGCTTCCCTTACTTGTGATCTTGCCGGTTCCGGCAACGAGGTTCCACCATACTTTGAGACCAACGCATACACTTTTTTAATAGTTCCAACAATTTCCATATTGATTATAGTACATTTTTCGTCGTAGTTTACTGATTCATTAGCATCAAAGAATTCATCTTCATCTTCATCTTCATCTTCCTCCTGTTTTTCAGCATCATAAGTTACTTGATCTTCCTTTACATGTGAATATCTTCTATGTCGTACTGGATACCCTTTGTTTTCAACACTGTTTTCGTTCGAATCTTTCTCCTTCCCCGTTTCTTCCTCTTCTACTAGTTCCTGTAAGAATGTAACCTTATCAGACAACTGCTTATTTGCCAATTTTAGTAAATGAAGACATGTTATGAGTCTTTTCTTCGATTCAATGGACATGTTTAATTTGTATTCTTTAAAGTTGTCTTTACTCTTAGAGATAGCTTCAGATAACTTACGCCTCTTTGAGATGACATATTCATCCCACTCATTATCACCATCCTCTTCATCCTCTTCATCGTCATCCTCTTCTGCTTCAGTGTAATTTTCTTCATATGCGTCATCCAATAATCTAGCAATGGAAGCTACACGCTTCTTATTACTAAAATCATCATAAAAAGTGGTAACGTTTTTGTAAACTCTATCCAACAAAGTTTCCTCCTCTTGCTCTTGTCTTTGTTCCTCCTCCTCCTCCTCATCATTATCATTATCGCTTTCTTCCTCTGTATCATCCACCGCCTTACTATTGACTAGTGAAGATACAACTTTATTAACCACAGTATTATTTGAGTTTCTCAATACATCTAACGCTTCAGCAGCTCTTACTTCTTCCTCTGAAAGTCCATGCGAATTGATACACGCCATTGGTGGTTATAGTAAGTGCTTATTTGCTGTGTATAATGGGTACAATGCAATGCAAATGGATGAACACAGCAACTGATCAATGGAATTAAACGAACTGGGAATGGAAGTGATCAAGAAACTTTCCAGTTTCCCAGCATTCAATGTTATTTGCCAACAAACTGGAATAATGCGATTTTCAGTGGTTTGTTCATTCAGGGATTTCACATTCAGCTTTTTGTGCATGTGATTCAACAATTCCATTTCTATGAACGACAGTACACAGAAACCGCCGCACAACGGGGAGCCAGTTTACCCGCCCTCGGGGTTTGTTTCTATTTATCCGCCTATGTGCGCTTATATAATGAATGCATATTCATCGTCGCTTATTGTCTTGTATCGAACCCATGGAAACGACTGGTATTGCAGCTGTTCTTCCTCGATCTTCAAGTATTCGATCTTCAATCCACTACATGTCGCATACGGGATTTCAAAATCCATCGCTAAAAGCCTGTTCCTGTTAACTGTGCTCTCTTGTCCTTGCTGCTCTTGTTCCTCGTGAATCTTTTCATATAACTCTTCTAATTTGGGACCCTCCCGCAATGGGGGAGGATTCATTAATGTCTTTCTTTCTTCCTCCATCTTCTTATATTCCTCCTCGTTAAATAGTGCAAATTCTGCTATCATTGATAATTTATTGTCTCCATGCCCACCTTTCATAGTCCCAATTTCCCACAGCAAGAAACAATCGCTTAAATTGAAAAGAACTGTCCCCTGCTCACATTTAAATTTCGGTTGCTTAGTTAAATCAATATGATATTCTTCAAACAATTGAGTAATAGGTATTCTTAGATTCAATTTGGAAGTAGAATTAGTCGTCTTGAAATGCGTTTCCACTATCACACGTATCTTTATTTTGAATTTCGATAACTTCGGTATTATCTCAAAATCTGATAACTTAACAATTGGCTGGTCCTTGACATGTCTCTTTAATTCGTATTTACATAACAAAAATTCTCCATCAGGCGGTATGAATTCAATTTCACGCTTATCATCAGTACCGTTGCTATCGTCATCACCATCGTCAGTTTCTTTCTTTTTGGCGGCATTTCCCCCAGTACGGATAGACTCTAGAGAGACACATTGATGAAATTTGGAATTTGCTAAGAATTGTGCATCGTTCTTTAATATCTTATTGATAGAAATCCTTAATTTTGGCATCCCTGACAAATATGATTTACAAATAACTTCTCCATGGATTAAGTTCTTCCTAATTATACCGCTTTTGAAATCCATAATATATTCAATTTTTTCAATAACATCCAAAAAAAATTCATTTTTACCATAGTGAATTCCTTTAGTTCTCCATGAAATTGGCATAATCGTAGTCTTTGCAATGTAACTATTCATATATCGATCATTGATATCTTCGTCGTTATCTGCCTCCGGATCGGCACCTCCAAATCTCCATTTCTCTTCATTGAGGATATTCTCTTTGATACTGTCCACCACTTTTGCCTTGTTCTTAGCAATGGTCTTCTGTATGTTTTCCTTCTCTAATATCTTCTCTTTCTTATTCTTATGCCAGTGTGTATTATGCTTTTTATGACTGTCCTCATCACTAGATTCATTATCCAATTGATTTTCCGTCATTATACCACCCTCACTTAAATTCCAAGGTAAATTGACTTTAACACGAACGTAATCTTTAATCAAACTAGAATCAGTAAATTGAACAACACCAAAATCTAAACTTTCATCAATCAATTCAATGACAACTAAGAAATTATTCAGCAATAAACTCTTATTCAATTGAACCACATGCAAATAATTTTTCAATAATTTATAAAACTCGTCCAAATACGTAAACACACCTAACAGATTCCCCTTAGAATTATTCTCTATCACTGAAAGAAAAATCAATGAATCTCTCTTGATATGAATAAATTGCCAACTTAAATCATTTAATATAGGCAATGGTACCTTCTTATAACTTCGATATAATTCCTGAAATCTTATTAGAAGTTCTGGCAAATTCGGTAGGGCTCTAATGTTTTTTGATATAATGGGTTCTAAATTCTCATCTAATATGAATATACATGATGACATTATCTCTTTATTATTGTATTTTATTGCTTCCGTCCACGTTGTAATATATCTCAGTTGTTGTGCTTAGTTTTAAATAGTTAAATACATTTTTTGATATTTCAATGTTTCTAGAAAACTGCAGTGAGCCCGATCGTTTCTCAAAATGATATTCAACTGAAGCTACTAAACAAAAATAACTATATGGTAATACATCTATATGTTGTAATGAACTACGGCACTCAAAATGTATAATAAAATTACCAAGTTAAGAGCTGCTGCTATAAACTTGCAATATTTACCTGATCAATTGATTCAAATGAAATTAGCTCCGCAATGGCAAATTAAGGATGGAACAAAATTATGTAGAAATAAAGTCAAATTTAAAGATTATGAAACTACTTGGGCCTTCTTAACGCAATTATCAATGAGAGCCAATATTTGGGGACATCATCCCACCATAAATACTACATACAACGAGGTAAGCTTAGAGTTGACAACACATGATATAAATGATGGGGCCATATCCGATATAGATTTGAAAATGGCAAAAAGAATTGAACAATATATAAATATGTATACTCGACGATAAATAAGTAAAATTAATTAAGTAAATAAATGCACGTAAACATTTTCATGTTTTCATGCTGCATTTGAAGTTTCACTGTTTTCAGATGTATTTAATTTTTTCTCTAATTTGTTGAATTCCTTTAATGCGATCTCTTGAGTTGGATCTAGCAATTGAATAACTTCCTTAACTTCATCCACATAATGCATTAACATGGATTCAATACCGTACTTCAAAGTAACTTCACTCGAAGAACATGATGAACATGAACCTTTCAATCTTAGATAAACTGTACCAGACTTGGGATCCCAACCAAGATAGTCCACATCACCACCATCCTCTAAAATAGCTGGCCTAATTCTAGTGTCAATCAATTCATCGATAATATCACTAACTTCTTGGGAGTCTTCATCATATTCAAACTTTGGTGTATTAACTTTATAACCACCACCCGCTTGCTCACTAGCTTCTCTGATCGCATGAAAATCATCTGATATAACGTTTTCCTTAGACTTCAAATGATTTAATAATATCTTAGTTATTTCAGGTGTAATTTGATTCCAATGAACCATACTGTCTTTGTTGACAGAAACGAAGTCATCACCAATCATAAGTGACTCCGCTCCAGGACAATCAGTAAATATCCTTTCAGCTAACTTACAATTACTAATCAGAGTGTTATCTGTATTCTTAATGACAATACTTTTGGAACCTGGACTTTGAAATAGTTCACCATCCATTGACATATATTTTAATGCGTTTTCATTAGGTGTTGTTAGCACATTAATGTTCAGCCATCTGCGGAATGAAGATATCGAGGCTGAAGGTAGATATCTGTTCCTTAGTGGAGCAGTCACGTTGGAATGACTGATAACTGACCTGAACATTCTTATCTTTTGCTGTTCTCGTTTTTAATTTTCTGCTGGATGGAATTTCAGTTTCTGGTATTTTTTAGAATGGTGGATTATGAAGGATTTATATACATATAACGGCAAAACTGAGTTCAGACTACACCTGCCAAAAAAACTGGTACTGATTCTTTTCCTTCGCAAAATTTCCTAAGAAAATATGTCCCTACATATAATGTATGACTCGTACGTAGCTTGTTAATTCAAATACCTATTTAGATGGATTTGTCATCAATGATCCATCGGAATAGTCTCAAAATTTTGAAATTTTGAGATGACTCTGCGGGTAAACTTAAGATGTCGGCGTCACTGCCATATCTCTTCACCTTATATTCTTTTTTTTTTTTTGGTGCATCTGTCGAAGTTGTTCCATTTCTATAAAATGTATTCAGTTTAATATATTATATCAGTAAATAAGTGCTTATAGCATTATATTTTGTAAAAAAAAAAGGTCTTTTAGGCTTCAATAATATCATCTAAATTGTTATTAACAACATGACCCATTATGCTAGTATGATTATGCATCTTTGCACTCATTTGACTTCTCACCACATGCAATTCTTCTGGGTTATCATTTTGCCATTCTCTCAATTTATAACTTTGACCTGTTACATCCCAATAGATACCACGACAAGTGGTATATACACCATGACGGCCTTCATATAACGGATAAATGCAAACACAAAATGAACTTATAAAAATCCAAATTATCATAACGACAACCCAACCGGTGAAAAATCTTTTGCTAAAGATGTATTTACTACCATACATGGGCATTGGCCATACCACTAAGAATGCCAAAGCAAAAAACACACAGAGAAAATACGCGATTTTTAAACCCTTAGCCAACTTCCTTTCTTCCTGCTGTAGTTCTTCATCAACATCAAGAACATCTGGCTGTTGCATAATACTACTCATGATGGTGGTGACAGCATTTAATTTTTCCTCGTTCTTTACGTTGATATGAGTGTCCTTATCTTTTTCAGTAGAACTACTATTGTAAATATCCTTTTCCAAATCGTTCATGGTCATACCTTCAATGGTTTCTAAATTTTCTGTAATCTCTTCTGTTTCATCGACTCTACTGATAGTCTTGAATATTTCCCAATCAAAATTTTGTGGCTTAAATACATAAGTCAAGATTGGGATAAATATAGCAGGCGAGCAAAGTGCTACAACATTACCTGTAATCATAGGATAATCCATAAACGTAGTATCAATGGACATTTCTTTGTAAAGTGATTTAGTACAAACTAACCATGCCATTATAGCCAGACCAGTACCCATGATAGGTGATACCACAGCAGCAACTAAATTCATTTGCTTCCAGCATAAAGTCAAAATCACAGGAAGCACTGCACTAGATATAATGATACCCATAATTTCATATAAGTAACCAACATTAACACCACCCTCATATAACCCGATGGAGAAGCCACTCATAGCTATACCAAACACAATGCATGCAGTATGCGAAGATAAAATTAGTTGTTTCCCTCTTGCCTTCGGATTAATGTAGATACGATAGATATCATAAGTGAACACTGATGAAACAGCAATCAATTCAGCAGACATGGCAGAAGTAATAGCCATAAAAACCATTAATAATGTGGCTACTGCACCACCTTTACCCATCACTGTAATTGCAGCAGCGGGTAAGACCAACCCAGAACTCACCTGATAAGATGATAGGATATCAGGATATGTTGGAAAGTTAGGTGAGGTTTCCACTGCTAGACAGGCAAATCCCATAGTCAAAGAAATTAAACATGGAATGGCAAACCATGACAGGCCTCCCATCACATAGCCAGGCATACTTGCAGCTGGAGAAGCGGAAATAGCTTTGTTCCAGTACCCATTATCTAAGAAAACAGTACCGAAATTCCCCACTAAGTTAATCACCAAGAAAATACCGGAAGTTCTTGAGGACATGGTCATGTATTCACCGCCAGTATTACCTGCTACTGGATGTCTCTTAGCTGCCTCTCTAACCAGATCATAAACTTTGCCTGGGGAACCAAGCATTTCACTTGTTGCAAATACTTTAAAAGTAAAGATCATAACAATAACAACAATAACAATAGTATGAAGATAATCAGTTAGGAAAGTGGCTTTGATACCACCAAATAAAGTGTAGACTATGACACCAATTGGTAATAAGAAACATGATGCGATCGGACTCATACCAGTAATATCACTAAATACAGCTGACCCAGAAGTTAATAACATAGCTGTCACTAAAATATTAGTTGCTAAGGCGTAGAATAAAAATGTTAAATGACCTAACTTACCATAACGAGCTTTAACGAGTTCGAGATAAGTATGAGCATTTGGAGCTTTCTGTTTTGTTTTAATAGCAATAATAGCAAAGGCAATAATTTGAAAGCAAGCACCGGCACTATAACTATAGCCGCCAAACATACCACCATCATATTGTTTCGATACTGATGTTAATAAGGTAGAACACCAGATCCAACTAGATACAACTGCTGCTGCAACAAGACCAGTTTTCACGGTTCTACCCGCAGTTGTAAATTCTTCGGCTGTAATAATTTCCTTTTGATAACGTCTTAACATATATGTTATCAGCACCATACCAAATGCAAATACCGCACCGAGACCTAAGATAATAGCATAGCCTGCGCCTTGCGGTAGTATAGGTTTAAATTCTCCCATTTTTAATTGATTATTATTTTAATTTAATTGATTTGAATGTTTGTTCTTTTGGACATGAACAGCTAATCAAAAAGAAGAATTCCGAACAAAACATCATGGATAAATAGTTGATTTGTATCTTTAATTTATATTTCCTTTTTTTTGTCGTTGTTCTTCGTTAATGGGCTTTCATTCTTGCGATTCATCCTTCATGAATACCCCTTAATTAGATGGAAACAGATCTAATGAATTTCAGAAGCTTAAACATTATTGATAACGATAGAGCGTCAAAAGCAGATCTTATCTATCTTGTTTTAGATTTCTATCAGTTTTCCCGTCAAGGTAAGAAAATTTCGCGCTTATCTTTATCTCGCTTTGTAAAAACTATAAATCGGTGGTTTCCTTGTTTCTACGAATTCTAGATAAGATAGATAGTGAACAAGATAATGCTATGACAGATCTTCCAAATCCGGTTTTTTTCCAGAAAAAAATAGTTTATTTTTGTTTCTTAGTACCAATGAGTATTTCATAAATCTGCATAAGATTCTGTAACAGAATCTAACATTCAAGATAAGCTAGTGAAGGGAGCAATGTAAGTTTTCCTTGCAAATTCTTCAATATACGGAATCTTCAATTATTAGAAATAAATCAAATGAGTTGGGTAATCTCTCATTCCTTGAATTGATAATCTCTGTCGAGTCATCTAGGAGTATCAAATTAGTCTCAGTCCAAGATAATGCGTCTGATGTCTTTCACGAAAGCTAAAACTTTTTAAATACAGGACTACTCTCATTTTATAACACCCGTACATTTAGTTAATTTTACCAACATCGAGACATTTATACTTTTTCTAAATTATTTTGCTTAACGGCATCCATCTCCCCCAAGGACGCGCCATGGAAATGATATTTTGCATCTGGTGAAAGTGAATATTACGGTAATGGAAATAATAATATTCATCATCTTTAAAACTTTTATTTATGTTCATCTTTTCTACGTCTTATATAGTTTTTTTTAGCTGACCAAGAACACATAAAAAGGTATATTAATAATGTCTGACTTCCAAAAGGAAAAGGTTGAACAAACCGAAGAACCACAAGTTATCAAGATTAGAATTACTTTGACTTCCACTAAGGTTAAGCAATTAGAAAATGTTTCCAAGAACATCATTACTAATGCTGAACAACACAACTTGGTCAAGAAGGGTCCAGTCAGATTACCAACCAAGGTTTTGAAGATCTCCACCAGAAAGACTCCAAATGGTGAAGGTTCTAAAACCTGGGAAACTTACGAAATGAGAATTCACAAGAGATACATCGATTTGGAAGCTCCAGTTGCTGTTGTTAAGAGAATCACTCAAATCACCATTGAACCTGGTGTCGATGTCGAAGTTGTTGTCGCCAGCAACTAGGAAAATCCTTTAATTATTTAATCTAATTATTGTTTTTTTCCATCACATCTTTACCTATTCTATTTTCATTAAACTTCTTTGAATTTATAACGTTGTTTCTAAACCATTGTTTTTTTTTGTTTAATGATTGATGTTGGACATTTTGATTGAAGAGAAATAACCCACTCTAGGTAAACACAGTTTCAATATACCTCTGTCTTACTATCAGTGGTTAAATTAAAATGAATTTGTGTATTCAAATTCAATCCCACCTTTCGTTATTTTTCCAATCAATCAATGTTCCTTGATTTGAAATATTTAAATATTATAATTTATGTAAGAAACTTCTTTTAATTTCATGGATTTACTTTATTCAACAAGTATATATCAGAGTAGTTTTACTTATTTCGGATTTCTCTTTCGAGATTGAGTATATGCTTTATTAGAAATGTTGGATTAACCGTATTGGTACAATTTCGTTAACCCTAAGATTTTCATGACCGACTAATTGATGATTTTGCATATACAATTTTCTTGTTTTGCACGCCGCGAAAAATATAAAAGGACCAAGCTTTATAGAAAAAAAATTGTGGTTGGCTCAATTGGCTTCTGAAGATATATCTCAACTCAACTTGAGATAGAAAAGACTAAAAGAGATCACTATTAAAATACAGGTATATTTAGATTTTGATCACTTCATGTTTATGATGAGAATACGTCCTTAGTGACATTGCTATAAACCCAGCTCTTCGATTTATATTTATATAAACAGGAGAAGAAAATTTGTCAAACGCTCTGATATTCAATCTATCTCATACCAATTTTATCTTTTCTTACCGGTCATAGCCTTGAATAGAGCAATATCATTGTCTTGCATTATATATTGCTTTCCTACTCGTTTTATCATGGATTTTTGTTTTAAGACAGATTCCTTTAATGGAGGTTCCATATGTTCAAGATTCGAAAATTTAACGATATCAGCATTGATAAACGTCTTCTGTAAATCTGTGTGGATTACGCCTGCAGCTTCCTGGGCTGTCAATCCATTTTTAATATTCCATTCTCGAACTTCAAGTGGTCCGCAGGTAAAGAAACTAATCAGTCCAAGAGCTTTCTTCATATTTTGCGTAAGTGTCGGCATAACTGATTTTACCTCAATACTGTTTCCATCACCTCCATTGCATGATTTTTGGCAATAGTCGTTCCAACCGTTTAAATCATTTTCCTTTCGATATTTATTGAATTGTGTTTCAAATGTCGCACTCATTATTATTATCTGATCGCCTGGAGAATGTTCATCTACCCATTCTTTTATTTCTTTCAAATATTTATTTTCTTTAACATGTTGGGATATATAATCACTAGGACTGGTGTTTAGGACGATTACTGTTGGCTTTGCAGTTAAGAAATGATACCTATTTACTACTTCAACATCATTTTGTGTCCAATCCTTACCAATATGGTTAATTTTTTTTCCATTATATAAATGATCTTGAATTTTCTCCAAAACTTCCAGTTCAGAATGGCATGCTTGATAATTTATACTGTTCTTCTTGTTCAGATGTAATTTTCTGTTCAATTTACTCGTTGCATTTTCTAAATACTCTAGATCTTTCAATATTAGCTCATCTTGTACGATGGATAAATCTCTTACTGGATCTACTGAGCCTTCTACATGTGTAATATCTTCCTTATGAAACACTCTTACTAAGTGAAATATTCCATCCACAGTCTTAATATCATTTAAAAACTTGTTTCCTAACCCATTTCCTTGTGAAGCGCCTCTAATAAGACCTGCTATATCAAATATGGTTAACGTTGATTTAGTTTGCTTCTTGCTTGCATAAAGTTTTTGTAAATGATCGAGTTTGCTATTCGGTATTTGCACTTTACATTCTTCTGGATTTATCGTTGCAAAGGGATAATTCGCAGGATTGCTCAAATTAGAATTAGTGAGAGCTTGAAAAAATGTTGATTTCCCAATATTAGCTAACCCGACAATCCCTGCTGTTAAGTTATTTGATGTTCTTCCAAATATGATTTTCTTAGGCATTAATTAGTTCTTACATGGTTCGAGGGATTTCATGAACGGCTTTGATTACAAATATGTGCAAAAATATATAAGCGCCTGCGCAAAAAAGGAAAATGTCTATCAGAAGTTGACCTACAAATTTATCTATTTAAGGATTAGAGATCATGTAAAGAGTTATAATGTTCACCTAATGCATAAGTATGTTTGTAATACACTAATTTCAATTCCGGTTTTATCCCAGTTTCGTTAACTTTATGAGTAGCTCTACCACTCATCAGCACACTAATGGGGCAATCGAACACTTTTGATAATGCAAGGATTTCAATCTCTCCGCCCCATTTAGCTGTGGTCTCCATCTCTTTGGTGTATTCATCAATATCCTTAATGCTCATAGTGACTTCATCAAACAAATAAGGTATAAAATCATCTTTATTTTCACGAATGTAATCACAGGATAATTTTCTTAATTTATAGACGTCCCAATCTGAAGGTACATCCTTATGACGTATTGTTAATTGATCTAGGATTGATGCAAACAAGCAATGACCATCGGGTTTAATATCATATTCTTTTACATTATTTATTTGATATAACTCGTTCAACGCATCTTTCTCAATCTGTTTTAAATCCGGTTGTTTATCAGCTTCTAATTGTGCTTGCTCTTTTATCCTGGCAATTTCTGCATCTCTCTTTGCTAGTCTTTCCTTTTGCCTATTACGGCGCTTCTTTGGTTGTGTAACTACAGGTTCTTGTTCTTGCTTTTGCTCGTTCTGTTGTTCATCGTTGATGTCTAATTGCTCTAGCAATTTTTCAGGCGTAACTTTTTCTTCCTCTTCTTGATTTGCATCTAATTCACCATTTTGTAATTTCCAATGCCTAATCTCCTCCTCTTGCTTCAAAGCCAACGATTGTTGTAACTCTTCACATTTAGCATTTATTTGTTTCCTCTTCGCCTTTGTAGCTTGCTTTTTCATTCCTGTAATTTGATTTTGCAAATCTTTTTTTTCCTTACGGTGTTTCGCTAGTAGTTCCTCCATCATAAATTTTTGAGTGTGTCCCTCTCGGTCGTTACTATCTGTAGTAATGTTAGGTATAGTTGTACTTATTTTACTAGTATTAACCATATCATTGATTGATTTTCTTCTTAATATGATCGAGAAATTTTCAAATTCCAAACTGAAGTCACGTGCAGAAACTCGGAAGACTCACCACCGAAAAATCGGACGGGTGTTTGAGTCCGGGCCAATTGTCACTAAATCTAGTGAAGAGAAAGTATAGCTTAAACATTCATTGCATATATGCACATACATTTAAACAAGAATGGTTTATTATTTTTATTTTTTCTCCGAATTTTATTGAAGATATTTAAATAAGGATTGATGATCTGTTGTTTTACCTTATTTTTTGTGTTTTTTTTTCCCCTTCCTACTAGTGGTTTTTTTTTGATTTTTTTTTTAAAGAATCTAATAGATTTTAAATAATGGAAAGTTCAAATAATAATGAAAAAGAATTGAAGAAAAAGAGAAGGAAAATATCTCAAGCATGTGATCAGTGTCATCACCGAAGAATCAAATGTGATTTTGATCCGAAAAGATGGAAATGCTCAAGTTGTGAAAGAACTACTGAGAGATGTACATTCTACAGGGTTCCCTTGAAAAGGGGTCCAGCTAAACGAAGCAATAATATTAATCATGCTATTGCCACGTCTCCAACTTTGAATTCACATTTACCACAGTTTTGGAAAGTTCCATATCGGGATCAATATCTAGATCGAGAACTTAAAGGTATTTCATATATAATGGATCCCATTGATAAGATGAAATATAGAAAAAGAAATAATTCCATTTCAGCTGGTAATATATTGGGTGGGAAGCCATCTACATTTAGCTCCATGTCACCTTCATCACCGCGTTCTAATTTTGTCGGTGAGACCAACTCCGAACCATCACAGGTAGTATATTCATATTCACAATTTAGTAATTTAATGAAATCAGCATCTTTAACAAAATACAGTAATGAAACTAGCGTAGAAGAGACTAGATTAATTGAAGAATATTATAATAGTATGCATAGTACTATACCCTTAATACCGTTTGTTAAGACACGATTTGTCACTGAAATTTTGAACGGTGCATCAGATGATAGAAAAAACGATTTGTTTGAAGAAATTAAAGAATGTTTCATATCTGTCTTAAAATTGATATTATCACGCGGGGGGAAAGATGAAGATAATGATATTGATATTGAACGATTGAGTGGTAAGATATTTCAAATGTTCCCACATTTCCAACGGTATTTCCTTGATATGGATACTAAAAGTAAGATATTATATTTGAATAGTATCATATTAATAAATTTTTTGAATTTACAACTTCATTTTAAAAAAAATGTGATATTGGGGATGTCAGTGAGTATATTTAACTCTTTCAAATTATTCAAATTATTTCAAGAAAAAGTGGAGGAGAATGATGTTGGGGGGAAAATTAAACAGTTGAAAAAATATTATGTGTTACTTATGGTGTTTGATTGTTTGGCGAGTTTGATGACGGGTAGTCCCAATATGATTAATTTCCCTCTTGATGGTCTTGTGATGAAAAGTTTGTTTCAAGAAGAGATTCAAGAGTGTTCAGGATTATTAAAATCATTGGAATTCTACGAACTAGTTCATAATTTATCTTTGAATCGAGTCAGTTTGAACCGAAATACGAGTAATAAAAAGCTGAAAGATATGGTATGGGTACCTGAACACGATTCGCTCGAAGAATCAAATGATAGGATAAATATGATTAAGGACGTGTTGATCCTTAAGCAAGAAGTAACTCGATTTCTATTCTCTCTTAGTGATAACATTGACGAAACGATAGTTATCACAATTGAGAAATTAACACTAATGGTGTCGTTAACACTGAGGTATTTAAAACACGTTGAAAAAGGTATTAACGCGATTACTAACATAGTGAAACAGGAATTAATCAATGTAACTAATATTATTAAGAATGTGCCGCTACAATTCATTAACCTGTTGGTACAAATGGGAGACACCCATTCAAGCAAGACGCAAGGCTTCATCTTCAAGTTGTCCAAATGCATGAATGAGATAGTGGAAATAATTGAGATTTTAAATTTGAAGAACGATTCAGTGGTACAAGAACTAGAGTTGAGAAAGCTGTACGATCATCCGCCCACAGGGTATCTTGATCCGACAGTTTGCGCGCTTATTGATGCTGGGTGGCAATTGTTCGAGGACACAGAGTTAGGTTGGTCCAGATAGAGAGCGGATCCTTCAAGGATAATAAAGCGAGGTGCTAGGAAACATACTGCGGGGAGGGAGGGGGGTTGGCAGACTTTACTGGAGGAGGAATAACTCCACACGAAGGACATGCACACCGATGTGTAAGTACATATATAAATCTGTCAGTGTAATGTGTCTGCCAGCAGGCAGACAGACGCCCCTTATATATATATCCCACGCTGTGCCCACGGAAGCGGGCGGACAGAGGCGCTCGCGCTCTTGCTGTTTTTACCCTCGAACTGTGCGGGCTGCCTCCTCTTCTTTTTTCGTTGTCTTTCTGAGTTCTCCTCAATTCGCCCTCGTAACCCTACTTTACCCTAACCTCCCCCCTGTTTTCTCGAACGCTCCCAGAAACGCCCGCGCAGCAGCCCACCATTATTGGCTGCAAGCAGCAGCCAACGTCTGTCTCTCGACAGGAAAGAGTTCACTCGCCGCCATGTGCATGTTTAGGTGAACTAACAACAGCTTACTCTAGCTGCCTGCTTCTATGCCAATGTGTATCTATGTATCTGTGTATATAAGGCGCCTCTT
>JAJLTG010000011.1:15315-192713 GCA_030568095.1 Naumovozyma baii
ACCCCCCCCCCCCCCCCCCCTTTTTACGCATATCTTAATACAAACACCTTACATAACAGTGTCCCGTCATGTCTGCCACCGCACAAACGCAAACTAAGAAACATACAAAGACTCAATCTACTTACGCATTCGAAAGTAATACAAGTAATGTTGCAGCATCACAAATGAGAAACGCTTTGAATAAACTGGCCGATTCTGTAAATGGTAGTGAAGAGGAGCGTTTCAAATTTGAAGCTCAATTGGACTCCTTCTTCTCCCTATTTAGAAGATATTTGGTAGAAAAATCTTCAGGCTCTACTCTAGATTGGGAAAAGATAAAATCTCCAAACCCTAATGAGGTTGTCGCTTATGAAGTCATTTCGCAAAAGGCTGAAAATGTCTCCAATTTGTCCAAATTGGCTGTGTTGAAATTAAATGGTGGGTTAGGTACCTCTATGGGGTGTGTCGGTCCAAAATCTGTCATTGAAGTTAGAGACGGTAATACTTTCTTAGATTTATCTGTGCGTCAAATTGAACATTTGAACAGACAGTATGATTCTGACGTCCCATTACTATTAATGAACTCTTTCAACACCGATAAGGATACCGAGCATTTAATTAAGAAGTATTCTGCAAACAGAATTAGAATTAGATCTTTCAATCAATCCAAATTCCCAAGGGTCTACAAGGATTCTATGTTACCAGTGCCAACTGACTACGAAGATAAATTGGATGCCTGGTATCCACCTGGTCATGGTGATCTTTTCGAATCATTACACGCTTCTGGTGAATTGGATGCCTTAATTGCCCAAGGTAGAGAAATTCTTTTCGTCTCTAATGGTGATAACTTGGGTGCCACCGTCGATTTGAAGATTTTGAATCATATGTTAGAGACTGGATCGGAATATATTATGGAATTGACTGATAAGACTAGAGCTGATGTGAAAGGTGGTACTCTAATTAATTACGATGGTCAAGTCAGATTACTAGAAGTGGCTCAAGTGCCAAAGGAACACATTGACGAATTCAAGAACATTAGAAAATTCAAGAATTTCAACACAAACAACTTATGGATCAATTTGAAAGCTATCAAGAGATTAATCGAATCAAGTTCTTTAGAAGTCGAAATTATTCCAAACAAGAAAACTATCGTCAGAGGAGGTCATGAGGTTAATGTATTACAATTGGAAACCGCATGTGGTGCCGCCATTAGACATTTCAACGGTGCTCATGGTGTCGTCGTTCCAAGATCAAGATTCTTACCGGTAAAGACTTGCTCAGATCTATTATTAGTTAAATCTGATTTGTTCTATCTTCAACACGGTGAATTGAAATTGGATCCAACTAGATTCGGTCCAAATCCATTAATTAAACTGGGCTCTCATTTTAAGAAAGTGTCTGGTTTCTCCACTAGAATCTCTCATATCCCAAAGATTGTAGAATTGGATCATTTGACTATCACAGGTAATGTCTTCTTGGGTAAAGACGTCACTTTAAGAGGTACAGTCATCATCGTCTGTTCTGATGGTCAAAGGATAGATATTCCAAATGGTTCTGTATTGGAAAACGTTGTCATCACAGGTAACTTGCAAATATTGGAACATTAGCACCGTCTCTGCTCTACCGCTCATTTTATGTTTCTTTTATTGTGTTTACTTATAAATTTTCAATATACAATTATATAACGAAAAATAATGTAATGTGTTTTATCAGATAATTTTAAAAGCTCCTCTCCTTTCTCTATTTTCCATCACAGTGGGGAATGTTTAAAAAGGTAAGAAATACTTTCACCATTGTGTAAACGACGAATACTTTCAGCTAAGACACTACTAATATCAATAACCGCCAATTTCGGGCATAATTTCATCTTATCTTCAAATGGTACTGTATTCGTACACACAACTCTGTCCAACTTGGAATTATTAATATTATTAATAGCATTACCTGATAACACACCATGTGTCACAATGGCAATAACACTCTTAGCTTTATTATCTAATAAGATCTCTGCCGCCTTGGCCAACGTACCACATGTATCAGCCATATCATCCACAATAATGCAAATCTTATCAGTTACATCACCAACTAAAACCATCCTGGATACTTCATTAGCCTTAGCTCTTTCCTTATGAATCAATGCGAAATTTAAATCCAATCTATCAGCTAAACCAGCAGCACGTTTAGCACCACCTGCATCTGGAGAAATAATAATGGAATCCTGAAACGCTACGTTTTCCTTAATGTATCTAACAACACTTGGTTCAGCATATAAATTATCCACAGGAACATCGAAAAACCCTTGGATTTGAGATGCATGTAAATCCATTGTAATAACATGATCACAACCAGCAGTAGTTAACATATCTGCCATTAATTTTGCAGTGATAGGTGCACGAGATTTATCCTTTCTATCTTGTCTTGCATATGGAAAATTTGGAATAATAGCTGTGATCCTTCTTGCAGATGCTGTCTTTGATGCATTGATCATGATTAATAACTCAAGAACACGGTCATTAACGACACCGGAACCAATCTGTGTAATAATGAAAATGTCTTGATCTCTGACAGATTCGCCAATGGAAAAGGATACTTCTCCTGTTGGATCCCTCTTTAAGTAGGATTCTGTCAATGGAAGGCCTAATCTCTTAGCGACTAGTTCAGCTAGACCACGATGGACATCTGGGGCCAATAATTTAATAGAATTGGTTGCCATGTTATATAGTTGTGAGTGAGAGAGGTATTATGGATTCTGGATGCCTAAATTGGAATACAATATTTTATCTTGTTAGCTCATCGAGTTTTATTTAATTAAAAGAAAATTTTTACTTCGTTGAAATTCGTTTTTTTTTTTTTGAGCGGTCAGAAATTCCAAAAAAATTTATATATGCAGTAGTTTAAAGAATATATAGTTGGATATAGAGAAGTGTGTCAATATAATGTTCAATGTTTCTTAGTGGGCTTCTTCTTTTTATTATTCTTCTTTTTTTTTGAAGATGACTGCTGTGTCTCAGACTGTTGAATGACAATAGTACCTTCTTTAATATCATCGTCCGCGTCTTTAAATTTCTCTTGTGATTCCAAATAAAACATCAAATCTTTAACTTGATCTTCTAAATCTGTTTTCTCTGTCTTCAGTTGATCTCTTTCCACTACTAGATTCTCCTTTTCTTTTCTTAAATGGTTCAAATTTTGAAGATATCCATCTAGCATTAGTTTATCAATGTCAATTTGTTTTCTTGCCTCGGCCAATGCATCATTAGTATCTTCTAAATTACTATCAACGGTTAATGACAGATTACGGAAGGTCTCTTTCAGTTCGTCAGTTTCTGCAGCAAATTTCGCAACAATTTGAGATTCTCTCAATTCATAATATTCACGTTGTGATTCCAATTGTGATATCAATACTTGAACATATTCCAAATTATATTCTTTGCTCCTCAAGAAATTTGCAGATAAGTTATAATCTTTAGAATTTTTACCACTTGAAGAAGAACCAGCCTTATTTTCTATTTCTGTATTTGTATTCTCACTAATCTCCACGAGTTTACCATCGACTTCATTTTGTACCAGTCTATGAACATAATTATCACCTGCATAATCCCATACTCTTTGTGTCCTCATATCCATAGCAAAACAATGTGACGTCTCCTCGTAATGCTTAATGGCATGTTTAGAATTATACCTACCACAACCAATATTACCACAGATCAAACAAATCCAGAGATTTTCATGAGATTGGCAAGTGGCGCATTTAGCATTAGTACCACCAGCTTGTTTTAATAAAGATTCTCTGGTCAATCTTAAATTCGAATATCGACAAACCGGGCATCTGGAATTCTTCCACTTATCAAGACATTGACAATGGAAACTATGCTGACATGGAATTGTAATCAATCCCGTAGTTTCACAGTCCAGTCTTTCTAAGCATACAGGGCATGTCGGTAGTTCAACCGTATTCCTTTTAGATTGTAATATATCCTTTTCATTTTGTTCTATTGTAAAGGGATCTGTCAATAAATATGGTAAATCCTGAGATTGGTTTCTCATTTGAAAGAGTGCCCGTTTGAAAACAACTTCCTTGATGGAAACAACATGGCAAGTTTCAGGATCCATCTTACTAAAAGTTTTCCCGTTAAATTCATCCTTAAATTTCTTAGCATTTGTAGCATCTCTAAACTTTATCAAAACCATAAAGTTGTAGCCAACACCACCTTGTTTATTCCTCAAGATTCTAAAATGTGAAATCTGGTTATTA
This sequence comes from Naumovozyma baii, assembly GCA_030568095.1. Taxonomy (NCBI): domain Eukaryota; kingdom Fungi; phylum Ascomycota; class Saccharomycetes; order Saccharomycetales; family Saccharomycetaceae; genus Naumovozyma; species Naumovozyma baii. Next base: position 19,550 of record JAJLTG010000011.1, read on the forward strand.
ATAATGTCATCACCAATGTAAAAATGTAATAAATCATGCACAGTGAAATAAGTTGGGACGAAAAGTATACTAACCATTGTTTCATCTCCAGGGATAGTCAGCATATCATTACAATCTTCATAATCCAATTCGGATTTATTTGAGAATTTAAATAATTTGATTATACCATGCCCTAAATAATTTGACATGACAAGATCGTTGTCCTGTTGCTTTTCTAATTCCATTGCGGTTACAGTTTCGTAATACCAATCACTTGTTCTCCAATCTTTATCGATTTTGTGGCTTTGCTGATTTTTTGTGTAATCCAGTTTATTTCCAGAGAGAAACCCGCTATACGCCAATTTAACTTGCTCCTTATTATTTAACTCTATAATGATTCTATATTGAAATTCCATTACCAGAGGCGGCCTGATTTACTAACTCATCAATTCGTATTGGAGAAGCAGTTCTTTGTTAACTACGTATTGGAATAATATGGTGATCTCAGTAAAATTACGTATTTTATCAGCCATAAATCAGCGTTTCAAGCGCTTTTGTTAAAAATGATGCCCTTCAGACGGATCTTTTTTAACTTTTTTTCCATTTTTTTCCAATCTTGACAATACCGATTATTTAACCAATAGTTACGCGATTGCATTGTGCAGGATCCAGCAGTATTAAAGAAACCATTTTCATTATTACGTTCGATTGTGTTGAATCTTTAAAGGATCTTGGTATTGAGAAATATTAGTAGATATAACTAGGCTTTAAGCCATATTAACAGTATAGTTATTGAATCAAGAAAAGTTTTTCTTTTTTTATTGCATACATAAATTCGAGGAGAAAATGGTCGATGACAGTTATTATATTACTCCACACGAAGCAGCTCTTGCAGTGGTAGCAACAGCTATGAAAAAAGCTAGATTACAAATAGATACGTTAATAATAAATGCATTACTAGGTGGTATATTCTTTAGTGCTGGGTCTCTGCTATACATCGCAATACATGCGGATAATCCTCAATGGCTGGATGACAATCCTGGTATATTAAATATGTTAGGAAGTATGTGTTTTGGTGTTGGTTTGTTTTATGTGGTTATTATGGGTGCGGATCTTTATAATTCGAATATTTTATTCTTCTCAGTGGGTGTGTTAAGGGGAGCTGTTACCATTTATGATTTATTAGTATCCTGGTCTGTTTCATGGATATGTAATATTGCAAGCACTCTGTTTGTGTCATATCTTTTTGTTCATGTGAGTAAAGTAAGTGGAGCAGAAGATTGGATCAATGCGACTAGGTTAATAGCCGAACAAAAGTCATCATTTTCATTCATGGAATCATTCTTGAAGGGAATAGCGGGGAATTTTTTTGTAGCGTTAGCTATATATTTACAATTACTAGCTAAACCAACGCATGTGAAACTATTATTGGTTAGTTTACCTGTTTTTACATTTGTCACCATCGGATGGTCTCATGCTGTTGCTGATATGACTTTATTAGATGTAGGTATGTTAAATGGTGCCAATGTCTCTGTTGGTAAATATATTTGGAAACTGTTAATACCTGTCTCTTTGGGGAATATGATTGGTGGATGCTCGTTTGGTCTGTTGGTGCCATTCTATTTGCATTTAGTTGTGGTAGAACGTGATAGGGAGAAATTGCAATTGCCCGAATATGAGGCAAGAGATGAACAACCTGAACTTAATATGGACTCAAGAGTGGTCAGAGTGAAACCATCAGAGGGTCCAGTGGCTCATCTAAAATCCATATCGTCTTCTTCAGCATCCGAGAGTGAATTTTCTGATAATGAAGCTACAGAAAAGAACGAGATTTCTACAGATACAGGTACTTCCGTTAAATCTACTGTTGCGACATTATCCCCATTCTCTAGTATTGTTTCATCCTCAGGTGAATCCACGAATGTTGAAGGTCCGTCACCATATAGACCCACACCGAGCGTAGAATTGGCCAGCTCTGTCTCGCATTCAAGTAAACCAACTGTTGAATTAAGAAGACGAAAAGCTAGCAAGAATAAAAGTCATCATTCCAGTACACTTAGGTCACCTGCTGGAGTGTTCCCTGTGAGGGGGATGGGTGAGCCATTGGCTAAAGAAAGAACTGTTGAAAATTCAACTTATAGACTTGCAGAGCAAGAAACACAGGGAGGCGAAGAGGGGGACGAGGAAGAATTACAACCTAGAAGGATAAAAACCCATTTAGGTATAACCAGAACTTTGACACGGATGATGAGTCGAACAGGTTCAAGGAATGAGGGAAATCGTCATCATATGCCTCGTGGGTATAATGTAGAAAAGGATAAACCGGGGGCGAAATTGGAAAGGGCCATAACGCGGCTAGTAGAGAGGACACCTAGTATAGATAGATTCAATGATAATGGTGATATTAAATTGTTACCCCTGACTACACAAGATACGTTCCCACATAATTCACCTGAACGAAGCCCACGTTATAATCATCATACAGATGAAGATTTGAGGAAGAAAGCATCTCTAAATAGCTTGATTAAGAAAGTGACCAGACAATTTGAGACTAATAATTCGGAACCTATTAGTAGAGTACTCTCTAGGGCTGGAATCACACCCACTGCAGCCATGGCAGCAGAAAATGTTGCTGGCATGGAAAATTTCAATCGTTTTGATACTAAATCTGATGAAGAATCCAGTATTGATTCTCTTTCCAATAATCTAAATTATCATAAGAGTTATAGCCAAGGTTATGGTGAAGATCAGTAGACACTTACAAGATTATGTATGCATTCGAAAAAATATGTATATGTGTGTGTATATTCATGTGATCAATTCATTAATTAATCTTTTTTTTTTCCCTCTCAAATGTGTTCTGTGCAAGATTTCTTAATTAAAATATCGATCAATTTTCTTGGGTATGCAGGACCATATTCATCACAAACTTCATTACCTTTCAATTGTTGCATAATAGCATATTCATCGAAACTTCTACATTCGGATTCCTTATGCAGATACTCCCAAGTGGCAGGTATTGTCAGGATTTCTCGTTTAACTCTATCCTCTGTCGGTATATGTTGTTTTTCCCTCGCTATGGTGTAATTGTATTGTTGTTCCATACCATTTGGAATAGTAAAAGTTTCCTCCGAGGGAAAGGAAAATCTTGAATATGAATCGAAATCAATGTTTGGGTCATTATCATCGTCGCATTCTGCATGTAAGGCTCTCTTTAGACTATTAATATTCCTATTAGTTTGCAACAGGATTTGTTTATTCTCAGCTGTAATTTCCAAGTTCACTTTTCTCAATTGTTCAATTTCTAGCATTAGTGATTTTCGTATATTTTCACTTTCGACCAATTTCAATTTCAACTCCTTTAATTTTGCCTCTTTCCTTTCTCTGAATGCCTTTTGAGCGGCTCTGTTTTGAGCCTTTTTCCTTTCTTTTATATCTTCTGGATCATCATCGTGAACTACCAAGTTTCCCTTGTACTTTAATAAATCCTTATCGTCTACCAACAAGGAATTAGTTTGACTCATCGGTTGAGCATCCATGGTTTCCTTCTTTATGGACACATTTGAAGAGCTCGTACCGTCATTATGAGGTACATTGAAAGGAGAACCATTAGATAACAAAGATTGTGAAGATGGTGACGGACCTCTGATTAGTGGCTCCGAGTTAAAATTTAAGAAATCTGGTGTGCCTGCCGCATTAAGTACATTATTGTTACTAATTCTACTTGATGCCGTTGTATTGGATAAGTAGTTTCCAGACATGTGTCCTGGTATGTTTCCTTGGTCGACTAGACTTTGATAGTGTTGCTCCTGTTGGACTCTTTGTTGAAATAGAGCTAACAGGTCAGGATCGTAGTCTAATGTGTTTGGGTTCATCGCTTCGCTCGAGTTTAGATTGTTTTCTTATATAATATTGCAGCTTTAGTGTTCGTTTCTCCGTTAATCTGCTTTTGATAACTTCTTCACTTCTCTAAAATGCTAAATTAAATATTATTAGATTTTTGATAAGAGTGTTTGGAGACTAAAAATAAAATAAAAATGAATGCTTTAATGTTTCTTTTTTATCAGTGAAGATATAAGACAACTTTGGACCAACTATTTTTAGTTTTCTCTAAGTTTCCTGTGTGATTTTTTCGCCCAGGACAACGATGAAAGCGAATCGAAGGAGAGCGAAGGAAAATACGGTGTAGGAAAGGGCTGGAGGGAAACGGCGCAGACGCCATGTATCATCAGATAAGCTTACCGTCGACGGTGCGAATCAGATTCTCGAGAAGCGGTTCGTCAGCGACGGCCGTCGTGCGGGGATTTTCAGAAGGGCAAGCCGAAGACGTCATGAGCGAGGGCCACCGCGACGGGAGCGCCCCTCTGTGCGGGCCCTTCTCTGCGGTGGCCAGTGTATCAGCAGGGTCTGGATACATCCTGGACTCCACCAGCTGCTCGAGGGCAAAGATGTACTGGTGATCTTATCTCCACCCTGTGGCTGCACAGCACTGCAGTGTTGGTGCTGTGGTTATTCTGGAAATAACGAATCTGGGAAGCCTGTTAGCAGAGACCACCGGGTGGTTCTTAGGTCCACGCCGTGTTGCGTTTCTCTTAATACCCCCACTTTTGGCCATGATGTAACCTGATTGCTGCATCCTCTTCCCGTGTCGTGTGTGTTTTGAAATTTACTGAAGAGAAGCAAGCTTGAAAAAACGGAAGTTGTTGTGGTGTATGTAGAATTCTATGTAGGTCTTTCCTATTGACTAGGAATAGGGGTACTCTACAACTTCGTTTTTCTTCCACCGAACCTAAGAGTGACTAAAAAAGTAAACAAAAAGAACAGAAAGTTCAGGATTGAAACCATTTTGATCAAGTTACTCAACTCCAAGACATGTACTATAGGTTATATATTCCTCACATTAGAGACGCTATGTAGCATTAGTACAGCACAATCCGTTACCGGCAAATTTTTTCTTCATCGCGCCCGCGCAATCCATTGGAAGTCAACTGGAAAGAAAAGAAAAAAAAATCTACTATCTGCGTAGAATCTTAAAATGATTCATCTATGAACCAATAGCTCATCTCACTTTGATCATCCCTACAAAATCAACACGCACGCACACTAAGGCAGCCAACTTCGTACAATGCTCTGTAGAAACTCGTTACTAATATCGAGAAAGCAAACGCTATACCATGTGTCGACCAACACCACTGCAAGGCTATTATTTTCTACTACTACAACAATCTTAAATGGACGTACACCAATTCAGATATTTCGTGATACGTTCAAGAAGGAATGGGAGAAGTCTCAAGAATTACAAGAAAATATCAAGGCTTTACATGATGCCTCTGGGAAGTTATCAGAATCTGAAACTTTCAAAATGGCTAAGGATGCATATTTGAAAGCACACAAGGGAAGTTCCACAATACTTTCAAAGACTTTACAAAAGACGGGGGAAAAGGTGGAGAACTTGGCTACGACTGCCTGGGATTCGGAAATTGCTAAATCTACAAGAGAAGCTGCCAAGAAGACTGTAGATACTTTGGATAAGAGTTTTGAGCCAGTGAGGAAAACTCAGATGTATAAAGACATTTCCGAAGTTATTGATGACGGTGACAGTTCCAGATATGGTGGGTTTATAACTAAGGAGGAAAGAAGATTGAAAAGAGAAAATGATTTGGCTTCAGGGAAGAGACAAAGAGCTGTGAAGAGTAATGATGAAGCCGGTACTGCATTAGTAGCCACTGACATTGAAGCTAAGAAATCATTAGGTAAAAAAATTGAAGAATTTAAGGAAAAGACTGTTGTCGGTAAGACAATGAGCTCTGTGAAAGTGAAATTATGGGATGAAAGTGAAAATCCGTTGATTGTCATATTGAGGAGAATAACAAATAAGATTAGTGGGTTCTTTGACGAAACTGAATCTGCCAAAGTGTACACTCAATTTAAAATGATGGATACTACATTTACCAATGAGGGATTCACAAGACATTTGAGAGAATATATTGTACCAGAACTATTAGAAGCTTACATTAAAGGTGACGAAAAAGTTTTAAAGAAATGGTTCAGTGAAGCACCATTTAACGTTTACGCGGCACAACAAAAAGTATTTAGAGAACAAGGTCTTTTCTCTGACGGTCGTATCCTGGATATTAGAGGTGTCGAAATAGTTAGTGCCAAACTATTACCTCCACAGGATATACCAGTATTAGTCGTTGGCTGTAGAGCTCAAGAAATTACCTTGTACAGAAAAGTGAAAACTGGTGAAATTGCTGCTGGTGATCAATCAAACATTTTAATGAGTTCTTATGCAATGGTGTTTACTAGAGATCCAGAACAAATTGATGACGATGAGACTGAAGGCTGGAAAATATTAGAGTTTGTTCGTGGTGGTTCGAGACAATTTACTTGATCCACATACATATAACCTTCGGACACCAAAAAAAAAAAAAATTAAAAGAAGAAAGAAAATAAGGAGAAATTTGCAAATGAAATCTCTCATATAGAATTCGTAGTTTGTTTCGTTTTGCATTTTCCTTTCCCATTTCCTGTTAATATGTATCATTCCTAATATATATACTTATTTTATATAATCTTATATTTTAATAATTATCGTCATTGCTCTAATATGTACATTCTAAACAGATAAAACGAAAGGTTTTCTTCATTGATTCCATGAGACACAGTCGCCAAATTTAACCAAGTTGCCTCCAAAAATATCCAAAGAACTTCCATACGTTAAATCGACTGTGCCATGGCTTAACTTATCTACTAATTTTAGGTCATCAATACTTTTGGCACCACCTGCATAAACGATCTTAATCTTTGATCTTGAGTCGCACGCAGTGCAAACATTTTTGGTCCATTCGTATAACTTTTCAACCAATTCGGTATCGATACCTCGACATAATCCCTCGACATCTGCCGCATGAATTAAAAACTCATCTGTATATTCACTTAGTTGTTTAAATGTTTCTTCACACAATTCCAAATTAGTCAGTGTTTGCCATTTATTCATGGCAACTACCCATTTCCTATCTTTTGTCCTCCTACAACTTAAATCGACCACTAAACGATTTTTGCCACATTTTCTTGATATTCTTTCCAGTCTATCCATCTTGAAATTACCTGCGCTATCAAAAAGCCAGCTGGTAACAATCACCTTACTGGCATATTGTAACCATTCTTCACAATTATCTTCATTGATGCCACCACCAACTTGTAAAAACCCTGGTGCAGCCTTCAACGCTTCTAATGCAGCTTCGTCATTATTTGGACCCAATTTAATAACATGACAACCTTCAATTTTATTTTTTAGATATAAGCTGGAAAAATGAGATGATGAATATTCTGATACGAAATTGGTTTGTAACTTGTCATTAGATTTATCATCAGTTAATGAGCCACCAACAATTTGTTTCACTTGGCCATTATGCAAATCGATACATCCAACGAATTTCGTCATTATTCTTGTTCGAGTCAACTATCTTGTTGGAAAAAAATATGATGGAGCGAAGATTATCATAGTATTGTGAACAGAACTAATTTTTGAGCCCATTTGAAAGCATTTGTTATTATGTGACTCTTCCAAGATGATTTCATTGATTAATATAATTGTTAAAAACAATTTGACGGTTTTTAGTTTTCCACATCCTTACATTTTGGAAACAAATCCGTACAACTACCTTTTTTTTAAGCAGAATTTCAAAAGTGAAATTTATAAGAATTTTGCAACAAAGTTAATGGCCGGGCAAGGCTTACAACCAATTACGTGAATTCCAATTCCTGGTTTTATAATAATAAATGTAGTTGAAATATCAAATAATAGAATCATTGAACTTTTAACGAAATCGACAAACACCAATTCAAAAAGAACAGTATGTACCTGCATAATGAGAGGCTGGAGAGAGATATGGATTAACGGTTAATAGTATGGGTAGGAACTGGAACTAGATTATGGGAAATTTACAGTGGATAAATAGCTAATTCCAATAGAAACTTTTTCACGAATATGGGGTATTACAACGATTAAACAATGGATGAATGAAATTAGGAACGACATTCAAAGTATAAGATTGTAGTTATTAAGTGAAAATTATAATATTTAAAGAAGGATATCAAAAAATAGAAAGAGTAGACCTCACATAACATTCATTAAAAAAAGAGAATAAATTTTACCAAGATATCACATGAGCCTATATTAACTGCTCATTTTAATGTCACCTATGGAGTTGAGATACTAACAGCAATATTGTAATTTATTACATTTATTATTATAGACAATGGCTAAATCCAAAAACCATACCGCTCATAACCAAACTAAGAAGGCTCACAGAAACGGTATCAAAAAGCCAAAGACCTACAAGTACCCATCTTTGAAGGGTGTTGATCCAAAGTTCAGAAGAAACCACAAGCATGCTCTACACGGTACTGCCAAGGCTTTGGCTGCTAAGCGTGCTGCTGCCAAGCAATAACTAAATAAAACTTTCTGAATATTTCTGAATTGAATTAAAGTAAAGAAATAAATAATATAATATAATTTTTTATTCTTCAAATTTTTAATAATTATATCATGCTGTGTTAACTCATCTACTTTTATCAACTTGTTATATTCTTACTTGCAAGGAAAATTTGTAATATGGAATATGTGGATAATGCCAATTCTTGATAGATTATTACATCAAAATGAGCAATAATATTTAAATTGATCGTCATATAAGAGAATGCGTTACTATTATTACTTGAGACTGTCTTAAGTTTTTCAACATCAGTACACTAAACTCTAAACACCCAGTTCTTTCTGAGAAAATTGAAAATTTTGAAAATTGAATATTTGAATTTTCATTCGCTCTCCGTTTCTCACTGCACACAGCAAACAAGTCCTATTCCCGCCTACCTGCCTGTACTCTAGTAAGACCAGTTGCCTCGCCAACGGTAACAAGTTCACTGTACCGAAGTGAGATATTTCATTAAGTATAGTGAAAAACACTTAATACATTATAATACTATAAATCGTTAAGAAACCAGATAATTAAGAAACAATGGGTATGTCAAAATGATAATAAGGAGCATTTTAAAGATTTATTGGAAATGGGAATTACTTTTCAGAAACTTAAAGACTAGAATAAAATTACAATATGTGATGGCTAGGTTTGGCCTTGCATGAGAAGGAATATGAATATAATGTAAAGATGTGATCTACTAAATATATTGTGGATAAATCAAAATTGAGTATATTAGATTTTGGTAAGTGGTCACCATAAATGGTTGCTACGCTGTGAAAGTTTGCACGAATACATCGCATTATTATTAGAAGGTTTAAAAATGCAATAGTAATTAAAAGAGTGAATCCATTTTCTTATTAATTTATCTTTAAACTAATGAAATCAAATCATTCCTTTACAAGAATATCATAAACTAACAAAAGCCTTTCAATTTTTTGTCATTTTTTTCAAATAGGTAGAGTTATTCGTAACCAAAGAAAGGGTGCTGGTTCTATCTTCACTTCCCACACCAGATTGAGACAAGGTGCCGCCAAGTTGAGAACCTTGGATTACGCAGAACGTCATGGTTACATCCGTGGTGTCGTTAAGTCCATTGTTCACGACGCCGGTAGAGGTGCTCCATTAGCTAAGGTTGTCTTCCGTGATCCATACAAGTACAAGTTACGTGAAGAAATTTTCATTGCTAACGAAGGTGTCCACACTGGTCAATTCATCTACGCCGGTAAGAAGGCTTCTTTGAATGTCGGTAACATCTTGCCATTGGGTTCTGTCCCAGAAGGTACCATTGTTTCCAACGTTGAAGAAAGACCAGGTGACAGAGGTGCTTTAGCTAGAGCTTCTGGTAACTACGTTATCATTATCGGTCACAACCCAGATGAAAACAAAACCAGAGTTAGATTACCTTCTGGTGCCAAGAAGGTCATTTCTTCTGATGCTAGAGGTGTTATTGGTGTTGTTGCTGGTGGTGGTAGAGTAGATAAGCCATTGTTGAAGGCTGGTCGTGCTTTCCACAAGTACAGATTGAAGAGAAACTCTTGGCCAAAGACCCGTGGTGTTGCCATGAACCCAGTTGACCATCCTCATGGTGGTGGTAACCATCAACATATTGGTAAGGCTTCTACCATCTCTAGAGGTGCTGTTTCTGGTCAAAAGGCTGGTTTGATCGCCGCTAGAAGAACTGGTTTATTGCGTGGTTCTCAAAAGACTCAAGATTAAACTGTGTAATTTTGGTTATTTACTCTTTCTGTCATATTATATTATTTGTATCTAGATGGTTTTTAAAAATTATAATTAATCCTTAACGGTCCTCATAACGAATCAACAAACTATTTCTCTTCTATCTAATCTTCTACTTTCCTTCTTCTCTCAAGAACTTAGTATGTATCATGAGAAAATAAATAAATGATAGATCTTACTTTCATTACCTAACAAAATACAATGCATAAAAGAATATTCAAAAGATATTACGTAGTCATGAGTCACCTCCTTTGAGAATTGCATCCATATGGTATAATAATGTCCTGGCCTTCTCCCTGACTGATAAAGATTCGTCAAATACGTTATCTTTCACTAAGGATCTTATGCCAATTGCTACTAATTTTTGGCATCTAAATTTTGCTGCAGAGTCAACTGACATTTTGGATCTTGAGGTAGTATCTGCAGTACGGATAAACATTTTCTCTGTATCTCCAACAACCTCTCTATGTGCCTCATTAGATGGATTGTTACTATTACGACCGTCTGCTGTTGATGTTCGTAGATCAAGAAGAGTACTCTCTTTATCAGTATCTAAATTTGTGGTTGGCTCTCCGTTATCATTTTCATTATCTGATGAATATTCTTCAACTTCAAATTGAGTGTAATGATCCACAGACGAATTCCATAAAAGATTATTTAAAATCCATAAGCAAGCTAATTTCAGGTTTGGATCATTTCCATAAGGATGCTCTTCATCAATAGCTTTATTCTTTTTTGAGTTTTCTTTCAAAATGTCAGCAATAATATGTAAAATCTCATCCTGTTCAATAACTAGCTTTTTCTTATTCTCATTAACCGCAGCTAGGTTTACAATAATATATAAAATACCTTCCAGAATTTTCTTTTGGATCACATCCTTCGGATCCAATAATTTCATTTTTCTTGCGAGATACTCAAATAAATAAGTTGATCCTACTACTTCGTGTTCTGAATTGCTTGAATCTGTACCACTATTATATTCCACATCCTTAAACTCTCTTAAAAGAATATTAATCACTTTTCTTGAGTTGCATGTTAAATTTCTCATCAATTGGAAACATTGTTCTTGCACCTTCCATGAAGGATCATTGATGAATTCTAAAATTGTTTCCATCGGAATCTTTTCTAACAACTGTAATTTTTCATAATTCTGGCAATTATACATTAGATGCCTTAATACCCACAATGAATTTGTTTTGACCTCGCTTGTATTTAAATCAATGAATATCTTTTCTCTCTCCAGTGATGTCCAACTTCTATCTGAGTTAAATAATGGACTTTCTAATAAAGAACTGATAATGTCGACGATCCCATTAGAAATAATATACGATTGTAGATTTGAAAATTCTACCACAAAATTACAAATACAACCCAATGTAATTTCCATCACTTTTATTTCAGTCTTCAAAAAGCATGAGACATTAACATTATTACTTGTCATCCCATCAATTATTTTATGTATCAGTTTGATGAGATCGAGCAACAAATTTGCCAAATTATTCCTTTTCAAGGTTGTCCTTAGTGCGGTTACACTTCTAGAGAATGATTTTAATAGTAATAACCATGCCAATATTGATTCGCTATCATATAATTGAGGTATCTCAACCTGATTTGTTGGTGATCCTAATTGTAGCAAAACAGGCATATATTCTTGAAATTCCTTAAGTATTTTAATATGTGTTTGGATAGATCCTTCCAAATAACCTAATAACGATTTATTTTCTAATAGTTGGACACGACTACCCTCATCAAAAGCAGCATACGATGCAAAGAGCCTAACCAATTTACTTACAGTTGCTAAAATGTCGGGACCTTTCGTCTTTTGAGCAAGGCATTCGTTTAATATGAGTGTGAATTTGTCAATAATATCTGTTTTGGAAAGAAATAAAGAGACAGGGTTAGAAAATGGGTCATGTATATTGTAAAGATCAATTAGCGAAGTCAAATACGTAAATGAGTCAAACCACCATGGTACACCAGTATAATCAAAGGTTGTGAGTAAATAGGGAAGTATGGTTTTCAAAGTGTTTTTATCTTCCCAACCATTATGGAAATTCAATATTGGATGTAGGAGAGATAGCAAAGATGAACATTTCAGATTAATATCATCACTTTTCAGTAAGCTAAATATAAACAAGCTAGCGTAGAGATCTCCCCACAAATAATCTTCTTTTTTTGTGTGTGTTCCCGTGTGTTCATTTAATGAAAGTGAATGGAGTACCAATGCTAAGGATAGCAATTGTCTATCCAGAGAATCAGAAATATCGACAGCGTTTGGAACGGTGTTAACAGATTTTATACCTTTATTATTAAATGGTGAATATTTTGGGTTCCTAATTTTTGATACTTTCACTGGTAGGGCGTACTTAAGGTCCATTTGATCTAAATATTTAGAAATTATTCTCAAATAATATATTTCTATATGTGTAACAGATCTTAGAGTCCAATTCATCTGATTGGACTTTGTTAATCGTATGCATGTTTCAAAAAGCAGTATAATAATCCTTTTCTCATCCTTAGTATCACTTGAGGTTGTAATCATATCCATTAATGCACCTTGCAGGATTGATCCGTGAGCATATGTGCATATAAGACAGTTCTTGAGGCTCAGTGAGATTAACTTAGCATACTTGTAGTGTATTGTTAAATTATCTATGGAGAATACTTTGTCTGGTTTCAATTCATTTATTATTCTATTTATAACCTCCAGATACGCTATTCCCAGTTTGTCTCTAATATTTTGTTCGAAATTAATCAATAAAAATAGGAGATCCAACTTGAGAATAATCGTTTCATAGGAAGTTTCATTGTTTATTGCTAATAGAGTATCGAATATTTGATTCTTTGGTTGTGCAAAGAACTGGACCTTCGCGATCTGATTACCTATAAGGATACCAGTCAACTCCTTCAATTGCTCATTGGATGTGAAAGTCATTTCACCAGCAGTGGGTCAGTTTAATTTTCAATTTATTATGTGTTTGTTCAGAAGCGTAACACAATATCTAGACAAGTCCTTCAGTTTAATAATATGTATAGACTAATATATGTCCTTATCATTCATTCAAGCCATTGCAGCGGAGTTCTTTGAAAGATCTCAGCTCTTTTTTAAAGAGACTGAACCGGGTTACTTGTCAATATTTTTTTTCCAAGGGAGTCACATATAAAGAACAATTAAAGAGTTCAGTTGACACCTGTTCGATTCTACATGCATTTTTCTACTTATGAATTCCACAATCGATACCAATTGATCAATTACTCAAAATGGAAGCAGTCGAAGATATTATTTCTGACTCACTTATTTCTGACATTGTTTCAGGAGAAACAGTTACATCTACTACCATTGTCGCTACCAACACCGTTACTTTAACTAGCAGTACCACTACTGCTGCAACCAAGACGGCATGTGCTATGACACATAAGATTTTGAAGCAAATAGATGATTACACTGGTAGTTCATTGGTCACTAAGTTTTTGCTGAGTGGTGTTGCAACTCTAATGGTCGCTATTGTCGTGTCTAAAGTATTCGGCAGAGGTGCTTTTTTAACTGAAGAGGGAGTAGTTCCTAAGAAGATATCACCAAAATTAGATGAGAAACCAGTTCCATTGAATTATGAAGAGAAGATTGAAAATATTCAATTAAGATTTGATAATGAATACCGTAAGCAGATTGAGGAATTATTAACGATCTTTAAGAAAGATGACGAGCAAGATGAGTTCAAGCGCAATTTCTTGAACGAAATGTTATTGAAGTTGTTGATTGAACTTGACGATATTAATTTAACTGAATTAGATTCTGAATTGAAGTCTTCTTTAAAGGAAAAGCGTAAGAATGTTATTAAGGAAATTCAAGCTTATTTGAATAAGTTAGACAATTTAAGGACAGTCAATTAAGAAATCTATGTGATTATCCTATTTCCATTTATACTCTTTAGCCTTTTTTTATTCAAACCATACTTTTCTTTCCCTACCAAATACTTCTGTAAGATCAATCATCTTTTCGATGGAATTCTATGTCGTGTTCTTATACCATTTCCCTTTCCTTTACATATGCAATTGCGCAGCAGGCGTGTTTCATCTCTTCGGTTATGCTATTGTTTTCTGATAGTTCAGTTTAATTTTTTTAACAGACTGCATCGTCTTATGTAATTTCCTAAAGGGGAAATTACATGTCTCGAAAACCGAATGGTTGTAACTGTACTGTTCTAAAATTGAAAGATCTGAAACATAAAGGATTTTGAACAAGTTCTTATATATATCATACAAACCCATACAAAGCAATGGATGAGATAAGATGAAGGTGTTTGATATGTTCCACAATTTTTGTATCAGGTCTCCATACATTCAGACAATTGAAATAGAGGAAGAAACTTATGTTTAAAGTTAAATATTTCATCTTAATACTCTCGTTTTGGTTTATTTTTGCCTTCAGTAAAGAGTTAGACCAATCTGAGATACAAGAAACCAAGCTTGTAAGTGAACAGTTCAAAAGAAGCTCCAGCTCTGGTCATTTGCAGATTGATCTACAGCACGTTCAACAAACATATTATGCAACTACATTAGAAATCGGTACGCCGCCACAAAATCTTACAGTACTATTTGATTCAGGTTCTGCAGATCTTTGGATAATGAGTAGTTCTAATCCATTTTGTCATGATTCCTATCATGCAACCCAGACATATAACAATTCAGTGATTGCTGAGTCTTCTTTAATAAGTTGTTCCGGTTTCGAAACTTTCAATGCATCTCTTTCAACAAGTTTAAGACCAGTCGGAACATCAAGGTTTTACATATATTATTCTGATAAATCTTTCGCTGATGGTAGTTGGGCAGCCGAGAAGTTGACATTGAATGGCGTTGATATTTCGAACTTACAATTTGGTCTGGCAAATTATGCAACGACACCCGTAAGTGGAGTTCTAGGCATTGGTTTCCCAAGAAGAGAATCTGTTGCAGGTTATGATAATGCACCAAACGAATTTTATCCAAATTTTCCTCAAGTTTTAAAAAATGAAGGCATTATTGACATAGTGGCATATTCCATGTATCTTAATAAACAAGATGCAGAAATGGGGTCATTGTTATTTGGTGCTATCGATACTTCAAAGTACACTGGTAATCTTGTTACCTTCCCCATGGTTAATGTTTATCCAGATGTCGTTGACAAGCCTGCCACTTTTGCCATTACATTACAAGGAATAGCTGCTCAGCATAATGGAGGTTGTAATGCAGAAACTTTTATGACTACAAAATTTCCAGTTCTCTTAGATTCCGGTACCACTCTAATGAGTGCACCTGAGGAAATTGCAAATAAAATGGCTGCTTTTGTCAATGCAACGTATAGTGATGCTGACGGTATTTATATTTTGCAATGTCCAACTGATGATATCCTGAAGAATGTTGAATACATTTTTGATTTTGGTGATATAGAAATCAAACTGCCCCTTTCAAGTCTTATTGTAGCAGCAGAGAGCGAAGGAGGGCCATGTGCGTTTGGAGTTCAACCTACAGATAGCACTAGAATGGTGTTGGGTGATGTGTTTTTATCATCAGCTTATGTTGTATTTGATTTGGACCATTATCAAATTTCAGTAGCCGCTGCAAACCTCAATAGTAATCCTTCTGAAGAAAACAGCATAATAAATATTCCAGGGGATGGATCTATACCTAATGCTATTTTGGCTACTGCAGAACATTGGTCCACTTACGAACCATTTACTGTCACATCCTCTATTGTCACTGGTGCATGTATCACCGATGAATCTGTAAGTACTTCAACAACATATTCATCTATTGTTGCTTCCACGGAAACCATTAGTCATGTAAGCATACTTGCTACGCAATCAACTAGTATTTTCTACAAAACTAAGACAGAGGTTGTGCTTTCCACCGTTGTCATACCGGTATGTGACAGCAAAAACATATATAGTTAGAATAAATATTTAATTGTATTACAAATTAATGGGCATTCTATTGTAAATTTCCACCCTACTTAATAATTATTTTCTTTATATAGTTTGGCTCAGCCAGAAGCGTATATTCCCGCCTAGTTCAAAACTTCGAATATCAAAGAAACACCTTCATCACCTGCAGTAATTAATCTCCTTAGGCCACTAGTACTATTTGATTGAGGCGCTATTAATACGAAATCTAAGACACCCATATTGTGACCCGTACAGACGAACTTCTCTTGACCAGTTCTTGAGTCAAATTGATAAACTTTACCATCTATACATGAAGCAAACAAATCGTTACCATCAAATTTCAACTTAGTAACTGAATCTGGTAGAACAAACTTATGTCTTACTCTCCAACTACTCGTGTCATATAATAAGATTTCACCACAAACTAAGCCGATAGCCATTAATGGGAAGTTTCCAGACCATGTGATTGATTCAATAGATGCATCCAATTCATCTTGTTCAGGTTTTAGTTCAATCACAGTAGATAGTTGTAAAACGGCCCCAGCATTGTTACAATTAATGATGGCTAGGACACCGTTGTTGGAACCTGCTGCGATAATACCAGAATTACCATTTGTCATCTTATTTGGAGCTACGGAGAGAGAAACCCATGGAGCTTCTAACCCTTTAATTTCAGCTTGTGTAATCTTAAAAATTGGTTGAGCGGTAAAGCAATTCCATCCCACAATGGTACCATCCACAGAACATGTAACGAGCTCTAAAGTGTTTTCACCCTGATCGATATTTATAAATTCACCCATGGTACAATCCTGCTGATGTATAAATCCACTCATTAATTGCTCTACAGATCCATCATTGGAATTGATTTGATAACACCAAACTGAACCGTCTGTGGCACCGAATGCGAAAATACCAGGTATAACCGGATGACATTTCAACCATACTACTTCTTCCACTTCTTGCAACGAGGAGGTCAAATTCCACTGTGATCCACTCGTGTTACTCTTATGAACTAATACTTTACCAGTCATATCAGCAGTAACCAAAAATTTACCTTCTACTGAAAAGCTAATAGCCACAACGGATTCCGTGTATCCATCTAAAGTTCCAGCAAATTTAGGTGGTTGTGAATGAGAAGTCCACAGATGGGCAACATTATCACCACCACCTGTGACAACTAATGGTAAATTTGGGTGATGAGCAATGGAGAATACGGAATCTGAATGTTTATCAAAGTATGCGATGGAGTTATTGGACATATCGATTTCAATTGTGTCATCTATTGAAACATCATCTTCATCAATTTGTTCTTCGTCTTCTTCTTCTTGTGGTTCTACGTCATCTGTGGTTGGGATGATTTCTTGTTCCACTTCATCATTGGTGATAAATTCTTCTTGGGGTTCATTCTCGTCAGACATTTTTTTATTGTGTTATGGTTACCTAGTATTATGGTGTTATCAGATTGACAAAAGCAAATGACTTAATATTTAAATCGAGAATATGTGCGTGTGTGTTAAAAGTTTCATACATATTTGACTCGACCTCATCGCCAAATTTTTGTAATGAAAATTTTCAAGAATTACATAATAGAGCGCCAAGAAAATGGCAGAAATGATTGTCAGAATGACTTGAAGTTACAATTAGGATATATGTACATGTCTGTTCACATACTTTTGAATACTATTACAATATTTTAATGCTATCTTTTCAATAATGAATCGCTTAATCCCATCAGTAGTTTCTTGGAATCGAGTTGCTTATTTTGTGAGTCGGAAATTTTGTTAAAATTGAAAGATATCTTTTTTAATTTATGTCTGGAAATTTCCTGGAATGCCTCTGAATGAGACTTTAATAAATGAGAATGGTAAGATAGCTTATCTAGTCGTGTTTCGAGGTCCGTTTTCAATTGTGTAATTGTAGTATCCTCTGATAGTGGCTCACTTTCTTGTTGGTCAATATTTGTGGGTATTGGTGAAGTCCATTCCACTGAAGGATGCTGTTTATCTAGTGTTACAGCCCAGTTATTGATTTCTCCTTTAATTTTACCAACTCTTTCCTGTAATATGGCCACGTTCCTTTCATTTTCGACATTTTTACTATTGGGTAGTAATTCTTCTTTGTTCTTGGATTTTCTTTTCCATATTTTCCTTGGGTATCCAGATGAATTTCTCTTAAACGTTTTTGTATTCGTCTCATCATCAACGTCTGCGAACAATTGTCTCATTTCTGTATCTTCCGCGATCATCTCATCATCGTTGTCATCATTGTCATTCTCCTTTTCCTTATGTTCTTGATCCGAGTTGACCTCTTCAGCTTCCCAATCAATATCTGTAAAACCTCTTCTTAAATCAGTCACGAAGTCTCTTATAATACTTACACTGAACTTCTTCACTTCATCTGTCTGTTCTTTCTCCAGAGATTCCAAAGATCTAATCATGCACCAATTGAATAATTGTCTCAATTGTAAATTCCTCCCAAATGAAACGTCACCAAGATGTCTATAAAATTCCTCCTGTGGTACATCTTTATGTGGTGATATGATATCTGAATGTTTTGATGCTAATAAAGATAATCTTCTCCCTCTTTGCTTTTGTAGTGAGTTTCTTTTCAATCTTGTTCTATTTGTGAATTGCTGCTGTTGAGATGTGGATGATGATGATGACGATGCAGCTTGATGTGGTAATTGTGAGTAAGGGAACAGTGTAGCGGGAGGTAATAACTGTGGGTTTATATTTGTTGGTAATTGAGGTTGAGGATAAAATGGTTGCAATGACGAATTCGGTATGAATGGAGGTGAACCAGAGAATGGGAATGGCTGTGATTGCGAGGTTGGATAATAGTATACGTATGGTGCATATGGTGGTTGATTCATCATTGGTGGTGGTAAGACTGGTTGTTGATGGGTTGGCGATTGGATTGTCAGTTCATTGGTATTTGTAGCTGTTGATGGTTGTTGAAGGTTCGGAAGTGCTGATGAATTAAAATTTTCCATTCTTTTTGCTCTCTTTATATCTTGTAAATAATCTAATCTTTCACCCAGAGAGGGGACTCCATTTACGTTTTTATTTGAGTGTCTTTTAAATTTAAACTCATTATCTTTCTCGAAGCTCGATGACTTCCTGTTATTGTTGTCCTCATCTGGTGTATTATTTTCATTGTCGGTTACAGGTTTTTGAATTTTAATTGAAGCTTGTGGATTGCTTTGTTTTCCCTCATTTTCAATGGGGAGAGTCTCCATTTTGAGTGGATATGGTGGTTTGTTCCTTGGTATATAGTCTGTACTCATTGGTTTATATGGATGTCGTGAATCCTTTGTCTCTTAATTGTCGTTTTTCTGTCTGTTTGTTTGTTTGTTGACGTTTTGATTTATCAATAAATTTCAATTTCAATTTCAAATTTCTTCGCGATCTCTTCAACGACACATATAAGTGAATGAGTCTAATAAATGTTGTATTGTTACAAAAGCTCTATATGTATATATGGTCTTTAGCTAGTTTATTTACCGGTACTACCAAATCCCCCTTCACCTCTAGTACTCTCCTCCAAAGAATCCACCACTATAACTTCAGCATCCTCAACAATCTTCTCCAAGATCAATTGAGCGACTCGTTCCCCGACTTTAACATGGAAATCTTCTTTTGAATGATTGAAAAGAACGATTTTCACCTCTCCAGTGTAGTCTCTATCTACGACACCTGCCCCAGTGGAGATCCCATTTTTTACTGCAAGACCCGATCTAGGTGCAATTCTACCGTATGTTCCGTAAGGAACAGTGAATGAAAGGTCAGTGGAGACCATACCTTGACCTTGTGCTGGAATTGTTGTTTCTGCGGAGGCGTAGATGTCGTAGCCTGCTGCAGTTAGGGAACCTTTGGTGGGAGCCCTTGCGAAGGAAGAACGTAGTTGGACTTTCAATTGCGGACATAATTTTTGTTGTTTGGTGGACATCGTTATGATTGGACTATTGGATTGATGGTTTGCTGTTTTTAAGAAGGAAGGAACGACAGACAGAGAGAAGAGAAGAAAATAGATAAAAGATGAAAGATGAAAGATGAAAGCTGTTTTATACAAAAAAAATGGATTTCTTGACGCGTCGCGTTTTCGATGAAGTGAAAAGATAAAAAGCCCTTTGAAGGGAAAGGCAAAGTGGCAACTCAAACCCAGACAGAAAACGCACAAAATGAGTCTAGAACCGGTTCAATTGTATGGTGGTGCCATCACTACAGTAATCCCTAAAGGATTTCTTGATGCCTCCTTGTTGAGACAAGTTCCTGATGCACAGGAAGTGTATGTGAACAGCAGAGACGAGAATGAGCAATACAACGATGGGTTGAAGTTGAACGAGTCCATCATCGTGGATCTGCTACAACAAGTTGCCCCCACAGACCCGGAAGAAGCTTTGAAAGTACACGTAGAAGATATTGT
Source organism: Naumovozyma baii (assembly GCA_030568095.1). Lineage (NCBI taxonomy): Eukaryota > Fungi > Ascomycota > Saccharomycetes > Saccharomycetales > Saccharomycetaceae > Naumovozyma > Naumovozyma baii. Next base: position 40,098 of record JAJLTG010000011.1, read on the forward strand.
GTCTCTTAATGAAAGTGCTAAAGAAGGTGAATCGCACGATTGGGAAGTGTTGAAAACGGATCAAATAAATACTGGACAGGGCACCCAATATCTCTTGAGCAGTTGCATTGCTGCTCAATATATGGTCAAGAAATGGGGGAAGGAGGACTCTAAACAGGAAACTGTGATATCCAGTGTCGGTTTGATTAGATTACCAGAGTTTCAAACCGATGTAGTGATAACCGTGAACGCACCTCTAGATGGCACCGTAGCCAAGGACCAAATATTACACAATGCACACGTACAGGGAGCATACAAGGTCTTGCAAGAAATGCTTACAAACTTCAAATTGGTCGATAAGTCATTGTTTGTCTAATCTTTGACGGCTTCTTTGCTTTTCGTTGCATTGTCCTCAAAATTTTCTGTACAGCTCACCTGAAAAAACAAGACAAGGCATTAATTATATAATTCTATTGTTAAACAAAATATAACATAATATAGTACCAACAACATATACATCTCTAAAAGCAATGGTCTTGAAAAAGACTGCAAGAAGGAAACCACTACTCAATGTCAAAAGGTGGATCTGGATACTGCTGGCTCTAGCATTGTCTGTCTTTTTCATAGTCAGATTCTTCAACAACTCAAAGGCTTCAGACTTGCAAAATATCTTACAAAATTTGCCAAAGGAAATCTCACAAAGCATAAACTTAGCTAACTCAAATCAAAAGAAAGATCAAGATATCCTTTTACAATTTGAACAATTGACTGAAGAGCTGAAACAGAGACAAGAAGATCAAACAAAACAGTTCGAAAAGCAACGTAGAATCTTAGAGAAAAAGATAAATGAATTGAAAATTCCATTGGCAGAAGCAACATTACGGGAAAAATTATCATACACTTTCGACTACGATAATTCAAGAAAATTTCCGGCTTTCATTTGGCAAGTTTGGTCAAATGATGCTTCATACACTGACATTATGGAAAAAAAGAAAGTTTGGGATCAACATAACCCTGGCTTCGTTCATGAGATATTAAATGATGACTTGGCCGCAGCTCTGATACATCATTATTATTCTGCAGTCCCTGAAGTCATTGAAGCTTACGAAGCATTACCTTCTAGGATATTAAAAGTGGACTTTTTTAAGTATTTAATCCTGTTAGCTAGAGGTGGTGTTTACGCTGATATTGATACGGTGCCATTACAACCTATACCCAACTGGATCCCTGAACCTGTTAACCCAAACAAAATTGGCATTATTATCGGTGTGGAACATGATGCACAGACCCCCGATTGGAGATCCAAATATGTCAGAAGATTACAATTTGGCACTTGGATAATTCAATGTAAACAAGGACATCCCATATTGAGAGAAATTGTCTCTCAGATTACGGAGATGACTTTACAAAAGAAATCTCAAGAACAATTAGATGTTAATATTAGAAATGATTTGAATGTGATGAGTTGGACAGGTTCTGCAGTTTGGACAGACGTTATATTTACTTATTTCAATGATTATATGAAAAGTGGACTAAATGGGAAAATTACTTGGAAAAAATTCCATTCAATGACTTTACCTAAATTAATGAGTGACGTATTGGTGTTTCCTGAGTTTTCATTTAATGCACCTTTGGAATTCGAAAAGTCTGATATGAAGAGGCAGCTATATTTGGTTCAACATGAAGGTAGTAAATTCTGGAAGGCCGCTCCAAAAGTAGAGGATAATTAATTGTTTTTTTCTTATTTTTCTTTATAAAATACATTTATATCTTAGTATGTAATATAATTTTGTTTTTATTATCATCATCATCACTAATCTTTTTTCAAAATGTCAGGGTTCGAATATTTAGAACTTGGTAAATAATGTAATCCCATAAATCGTTTCTCCTTATCTGCATTTTGTTGTATGTCAAGAAATCTAACTTTCACCAATTTGGGCCAGTTCACATACTGAATACCATTAGCAAATATAACTCCAATTGTGAGTAGTGCAGTAAATGACGCGCCACCAAAATAGTAAATATTTGTATAACTCGTAAATGAACCTTCCTTAGGGAAGAAAATTGTAGCAAAAACAACTGTAATGGCAGCCAGAAGGAGACTGGGTACAAGTTGAACATAAAATGGTCTCTTATCATAAAATGGTGACCCTATAACAGTAGACACATCCTTACTTGGTTTAAATTCACCTAATATTAGATCATATGAATCCTGTCTTAGTCCATCAGTGAAATTATTTTGATAATATCTTGATGCAGAATTGATAAAATCTTTGAAGGCACCACGATATGTACGCTTCCCTGTTCTGGTAAAATCCGTCTTTAAAGCATCTGTACCAGAATACGATATACTAATAGCATCCGCATTATCAGCCCATAAGTTTTGGAAATAATTCAATAACAAGCCGTCATCAGACCATGGATTCGTCCCACATAGACCCGAGAGTTCGAATTCTCTTTGTAAGATCCATTGTGCAAGTACAGATTGAAAAACGTTTGTCCTGTCCAAACAATCCATACAATTGGTTCTTACGACAGAGTTCTGTTCACTTTTGATCTCACTTTTGTTTGATTTGATATCGGTCACTTTATGGAAAAGACTGTCTCTATCTAATCCCATATTAACTAGCTTGTCAATCAATAGATTTACTTTATCAAACCTCATCTTACGGCACTCGTGATGAAAATCAAAATAGATATAGCTAATGTGTTGATCTGCTAGAGCAGTTATTGATTTTTCATATGCCTCTTTGATAGGTAATTCGTGTCCCTTTTGATTAACTAAATTGACCACATAATTAGCACCATAGATAGCCTTTTGTTCCCCGAAATGTTTCCTCATAGCATCTAGAGATAATGATTCTTCACCCAATACCAAGTTAGGTTTATATTGCAAATTGTTGATCTCTGCCCAAAACAATGGGATAGAACCTCTCGTTTGAACATGTGAATATATATCTTTGATTTCGTCAGTACGTTCCACTATCAATATTTGTTCAGTTTCATTGTAGTTCCCCACATGACCTTCTTCATCAACACCACGACGCAAGTATCTTGCCCCAGCTCTGAATCTGCTACGTCTAGAGATTAGTCCCAAGGAGATAGGTTTGTTCTGTAATGACGTTTGGATTATTTTGACAAACCCGTAAATTACAGGTTGAATGAAGTGACTCCATTCTTCATTTCCATTTGCCAAATTTATCAAATCAGTTTGCAAGTAATAGTTCCAAAAAAACCTTGTATCAGTGGTTCTCCAAGATGGTCTCATTTCATTAGTATATTCATTTCTTTGTAACGAATTGGTCAAATCATAGCTGTAAGAAAAGTATAAATTAGATTTATCTAATTGCATTTCCAATAAATGTAAATATACTGACTCCTCGGTATTCAATTTTAAAGTAGCATTTGGATTTGGTGAAACGATGGAATAACTAGTCACTTTATACAGGATATGTCCATTAACCCTCCCTACTTCTTGACAACTGTTTGCCACTACAGCGTATATGTTTAATTTTAACCTAATAAAACCTAACAATGCTGCGATTTGTTCATTATTCGAACTTGGGAAGTTTTCTACAGAGGTAGACCTTATCGTCATGTCATGAATCGATAGTTCAAGGACCAAAGATGTATTGAACGATTTGAAAAAAAGTGCATCACTGGTTTTAGCAAATATTAATGGTCCTGACATAATGAGCGACTGGTTTTTATTATTTGGTTGCCGGAGACGTTTGTCGTTATTTAGTTAAGCAATAAGATTGTAAAAAGTCACTTAATTACGCTTACCGAGTGTGTGTACGTAGTCGTGCTGTCGCAGAAAACCACGTCTTACGTATTAATCCATTCTCCCAGAAAAGTCAGTGTCGATGAGTAAGTAATACCAGCACATCGTCATATTGAATATATATTTGAGATAAAGGTGTGCCTTGATCTAATCTTCGGAATGAATGAACACATTAGACAATTCCGGAGATAACAGTGTCGAATTTATTAATATTGATACGTGAACTCTATTTATATATAGGAAGAAAATGAAGAGGTATTATAAAATACGTATTTACCAGTAATAGTGACAGAAGAAGAAGAATATGTAACTTTTTTTGGTCGTGAAATTTGTTGCTTTTTAATATTAGATTCAAGCTATCCCAACTTGTTTCTCATTAATGTCCACCACCGCCGATAGTAATAGTTGGTCCACAACCTAACGTTTTCTTCAAGCTACCATAGATAGCGAATTGCAACGATGTTAAGGTACCAACCATGACAAGACGTGTGGGCAAACCAGCAAATGAACCAATGACACCTAATTGCTTAGCTAATTGTGCCAATAATCCGATAGTTGACTGACCTGGTGCCTTCTTTGTCTTATTTACCTTGGATAATAAAGTATCAGCAGGTTGGGATACAAATGCAGCAGCAAAACCGGCAGTTAGACCAGATAATAGGTTGATACCCATATTGGCAGCATCAGATAAGGTTTCCTTAGCACCGACAACACCATAGTAAACTTCAGATGCTCTTTCAAAGACTAAGAACTTGGCAATATTATATGGGATTTGTTTGAAAAGAATAGGGGTGAATCCACTATAAAAAGAACTGACACCTTCTTCCTTTAGTATTCTTGAAAATCCACCAACTAAGCCATTGGCAAAACTAGGTTGAGATACTAGTCTAATTCTGGTTGCTTCCAATGGGCATAATGCGATATCAGCTAGGAATTCAGCAATGGCGGCAGAACCCATATAAACTGAATTTTTATAGTGTACTGCATTATCGTATCCAATAGTATCGATAGTCAACTTCTTAAACACTTCATAACCTCCAAACTTGAATGCACCTTGTACAGAGTAACCTAACAGGGTTGGACCAAACCCTGTCAATAAAGCGCCAGCACCTTCATCCGCGATAATCTTCCTAAAAGATGAAACCATACCTTTGTTATAAATTGTAGGCTCCAATTGGATACGTGTCTTGACCACATCGATGGGAACTAGCGAACTATGGGTGGACCCGCAGCCGATAGCACCAGCTAGTGCAAATTTAAAATAGTCAGAGGCAGCATAATCTGGAATCTTGGATCCCTCAACAATGGTAGAGCTAGACATTTTAAGACGTTTGTATGGATATTTATCAGATGAGTTCTATAAGGTTCTGAAAATTGGTGGTGTAAAAAATTGCTTTGATAAAGATAAGTAATGCAAAGCAAAATCGACATGTATTGACTGAATCGGATTGCCTCGAGCAAAAAAAAGGTGATGAGCACTTGTCCATGCTGATTGGTCGGGCCGCACAAATTAGAAAAAGTGACAATTTGGCGGCTAAATTATGCCAGAGAAAATGCTATGCATTGCTTTCATTATGTTGTTGTTAAATATATACAGATAAGGTACTAGTTAATGGCTTCTCCATCTAGCTCGTTGTTGCTTCGTTTGCACGAGATGCAGCTTTCTTGATCCTGTTCTGTAGTCCTCTTTCACCTGCACGCGCCAGTACTCCCAGAAGTAAGTTCACAGAACGTAGGGTATTGTCGTTGCCAGGTATTGGATATGTCACCAAAGAGGGTTCTGAGTCTGTATCAATGATCCCAATGGTAGGTACTCTTGATTTCATGGCTTCATATATTGCATTCCTATTTTCTGCAGGGTTTAAAATGATCAAGAGATCCGGCTTACTTAAAATTTTGGTCTCTTCAGAGGTTAATTCCCTATTGGTCGGATTATCCAGTTCATCAATTTCGTGTTTCTCTAAATTTTTTGAGATTTCAGTGGAATTAGTTAATGTACCTGGGATCCATCTATTAAAAACATAATAACCATGAGTCCTCTTTGCAGCTTCCTCTAACCCTCTCTTCTGACCCTCTCCTGTCCCTAAAAATAATACAAGTCCCCCTTTTTCAACAATACTTTCCATCACAGAACAGGCTCTTTTCAAATATGACAATGTTTTGTTTAAGTCAATAATGTGGATCCCCTTATACTCACCATAGATGAAAGGTTGAGTACTTGATCTCCATAACTTAGTGGAATGACCCATATGAACTCCAGCTGCCATTAACTTGTTGATAGTCAACTTATCTACTGATATGGGTGAATTGACATCTAGATGTGGTCTATATATACCTTCGATATTTGCTCCCAGTTTAGCGGTATGTGTTGAATGGAGCATTTGACGTATGTACAATTCCTGTTCTGTGTATGGTTTATTCGCTGGTGATGGTGATAGATAGGGATACTTTGTTGTATTGTCATATTGCATATCAGAACTGGTAGTTATACCTGATGAGATCGATGCATTCGTAGCTTTAGAATATTGTCTTAAAAATTCCGTTAGTTCTTCATCCAATTGCTTTTCTTTGGGGGTTAATGGTCTCAGATCTTGTGCATTCTTTAATGCTTCATATTCTTCTACGGGCATTTTCGATAATTCCTTAAACTTTTCCACAATTTCATTATTCATTATTTTTTTATGTGCTAATGAATCACCCATTGGATCAAATTCCTTTTCATTACTATCTCCAGTATCATTAGATATATTAATATTTGTCCGGTCCCCTGCATTTGGTGACCTATTGTCTAAACTTGAATATTTGCAGTGTAAGATAGGAAATCTTGAAAGCTGGACCGGCAGCTTATAGCATCTTAATCCTGTAACAACTCTACCTATACTTCTTATTGGCATGTTTACTTTGGGTGTAAGCAGTTCTACTTTAAGGGCTTTTGGTTGTTCAAGTAAATTTCCATGAAAGACTTGACATTGATAATTCAAGTGGTGACGGGCCGTTAAAAATTATGGAGCTTTCCAGGTTTCGAGACACTTCGATTGTGAGAACCTATTAAATTTTGTAGATATTATATACAATGAATTTGTTATTTTTTTCTACAGTCTCTTAAAATAGAGAATGTAATAATATAAAAATAGTACACAGATATATTTTATATATGAAAAAGTTCTATCACAATATTGAATGTGCCAGTATTGTGCAGTTGAGTCAACCTATCTCGGTATTCTCTATAATAAGTCCAGCAGAAAACAAGAAATTATTTCAGTTTGAAGTTCCAAAAAGGTATATGTGTTCAAGTACATGAGCGTTCAACTTTTTTTAATTATTGTTCAAAATATTGCAAAAAAGAACGGCTACTTAAAAACTTCTTTTTTTTGGTTGTTTTCAAGATAGTTCATTTTCTTTGAGGGAAAGAGAAATACCTTGTATATAATATAATCTTTTAGCCTAAATTTAGCATGATATTACAAAATGTTTTGTCAATTTTAACAATATTTAGTTTTATTTATAATCATATAGTATTTTTCTCTTTTTGAAAATAACTGAATGTTCATTAAAGGATTTAAAAAAAACTAGTAGTAAAATAAATAAATTTTTTTTATTAGCTTTAGCTTCAAATTTATCCAGATTAATTGTATTATCCTTATTTATATAATCATTCACCCACTAAATAAAAATTGCCCTCTCGTACTGTTGAAATTGTAATGCCATCAAGTAAATAATGATATGTTTCCGTATTTCCGTTATATAAAATTATTGCTTACTGAAATTAGAATGAATAACCATGACGAAGATCTACAAATGAGAGGAAACAAATATTAAACACATTATCTACTCTATTAGATGATTTATTACACTATTCTATATTATATACTGAATAAAAGAATGAACAGATTTGTATCAATTTTTGTTATAAATAAATTGCTGAATAAAATCTAATCCTATTAACCATCATCAGATAATGGCCACTACTCCTAAATCTTCCATCAACACAAACGACACTGTCAATTATTCATCTAATATAGTAGATTCAGATCGTATACATATGACGTCCCTAAAAAAATTCAAGAAAATTTCGCTCAGTACATCAAGTAAATAACTTATACCGATCGAGGAGAATAAATGGGTTGAGAATAGACCATAGATGGATGATATACAGGAATTGGATATACATGAAGTTATAGATACTCTTTTGACAGAAGAATGCCCAAATGGAGGCAATACCAAAACATTAATATTCACACTAGGATCAAAGGCTCGTTCTCTTATTGAACAAGATCTTAAAAGTTCACCAGGATCCAAATCCTCCTTAGGAGCAATACTTAGAAGCCATCTTTATATCAATGTGCTTTTTTTGAGCAAATTACAATACTTTTACATGTATTTGGTAAGATTTGAAGTTGAGAATGACACGTCAAAAATTGAATATACCTCATTTGTAATATTCGGACTGGATTCTCTTCTTGAAACAATGGTGCAACAAAAAACAAAGGAAGAAAAGAGCAATAGAAATTCGCATTTAAATCAAGAGCAATTGCGAATTGCAAATTTGCTGTTTAACACCATGTTTCGAATAAAGAGAAAACTTGATATGAAAAATATAATTTTTACCTATGAAGGTAAGAACGACATGCTTTTGAGAGATCTTAGAAGACTCGAGCAATATTGGAAAAGCATATGCTGATTAAATAGTCAAAAAGATGAATTTATTATTATATTTTTTATTATACAGAAAAGCCTGAAGAGAAAGTGCTGGAAGTTTATAATGCATAAATATATGTATGCTGCGCGTACTTAATCTTTAATGTCAACATTTATATCAACTTTCTCCACAGTGGATGTTTCATTGTCATAATAGGCAGCCAATTTGACTTTAAATTCTGAGGCGGCAACACCAAATTGCTTTAAGATCAAAGCTTGACGGACATCCAGCTTTTCACCTTCTTGACAAACTTGGTATGGAGAATCTAAAGTTATCTTACCAGCCTTGATCTTGGTTGGAATTTCAAATTTATTTCTTAAAGTTGGTTCCAATGAGTGAACCATTGGGATATCATCATCCACTGGAACTTGACCACCACGTGAGTAGACTATACCTTCTGGAATGACAAAAGTTAAAGGTGCCTTTGAATTTGGTCTAGAAAGATCCAATTTCACATAAGATTCGAAGTAGCTCTTCACTGTATTAACTTCTTCATTGGTGAATAATAAACCAGTTACACCTGTACATAATTTAGCCAATCTGAATAAGTTTTCCTTGTATTCCTCTTCTCTCTTCTCACCCAGAGCCTTCGCAAGAACCTTTTTCTTACCCATGATCAATTTAGAACCCGTCCATGCAGTTCTAATTTCTTGTAGTACAGGTGTTCTAACATTATCTAGATAAAGAACCCAGACGTATCTGTATGTATCCAATGCTTCTCTCACCTCATCAAAAATTCTTTCTTTGTTTTCTCTTCCCTTCTTGTCTGTTTGGGCTAAAGTCACCAACTTTGAACGTTTAGATCTTGGCATTTTTGTACTTATATCTCTGTGTCAATTTCTTTAATAGAAAAAAAAGGCTTAAATAAAATGCTTCAAATGTTGTACCTATATAAGAAGATTACTATTGAAATATCGAAAGAAAATTTGCGATGAGCTGAATGCTTTCGAAAATTTTCCAATTTTTTTTTCAAATTGCCGCCGGGTTATCTTTATCATACATCAGAATTTTGTGACATGGGAAATATATTTCTTGAGAAAAACATAATCAGTAGAGCCTACATAAGCATGTATGATTCCAAATTTTAAGAAAGAAGCCTTCGATTTAAAGTTATAATTCTGGTGGACTTTTTTTTTTTTTTTGGAAGGGTAAACTTAATTTCCCAATTGCTGAAAATCTATCTTCCTTTTTGCAGTAAAACACTTGATAATAAATGATTATTCATGATTACGTAACCCGTTATAATATAACGAACAGTAGGTTTATTCTTCTTTTCTCATACGAATCTTTGTCTTTAAAAAAAATTCTCCGTTTCCAATGCAGAATGTGTCAAACTCTCAACCCCACCGAGAATTTTCAGTGAGCTATCGGAAATGTCCCCTAAAACCATGTTTTATTTTTTTTTTTTTTGTATTAAAAAAAGACTTTGACATAATAAGTAATTATCCAACTTGATAGACACGAATAAAGAAGTGTTTCAATGTCCAACATGAATAGTTCAGGTGCTTCAACTTTTTATAGCGATAATTTTGATGAGGATGCTTTTTTGAAAGCTGTCGACAATTTAAACAACTTAGTTGATACTGACATTAATAACGAAAAAATGTCGTTATCATCATCCTCTTTAGAGGCTTCATCATGGGTGGGGCATGAATATCAAACACTTGATCCAAAAAAAGTGGGAATGAATACTGATGCTAATTTTAAGAAACAAACTTTTGCGTCACTAATTGACAGTACAATTGAAATCTCGGCAGCATCTTCTTCCTCATCAACATACCCTAGTCTAACAACTCAAAATCAATTAGTAAAAGAAAATGCCAATTGCCCTGACAAAAACTTAAAGAGCAATGAATCGTTCAATGTTATAAGTTTTCCAGCAACTTTGACGAAGCAAGAACATGGTATCAGGACTGCATTCTCTACATTTATACAAAATATTAAAAGTAGAAAGACTTTTTCAGAAGATGCTAAATCAATTGAGTTAATAAGTGCATCACTTCCAGTGAGTATTTCTGAACCATATAATGTGAGTCATCCAACGCATGTTTATTATGATGAAAGGAAACAGAAATTAATGAATCTCCCAGAAGAATGGGAAAATATCTTGGCTTATGATACCCTACAAGCAACAGAAACAAAAATTAACAGAGAAACAGAAACGGATATGCAAGAACTATTAGATATAATACAATATTATTCCGGGGCTCAGGAACTTGAGCCAGTGGTAAAACAAGAAATGAAAGCAAGACAACCTGCCAGTATCAAAAACAGTAAAGAAACCTGTAAGTCCTTACCTTCTTCTGAACGACTTTCGTTGACTATTACGTCTCACCTAACATCTAAATCAACATTATGGAGAGTTTTAAGCAGTAGTTCAAGCTGTTTAGAAAAATCATTTGAACCTTCAAGACCGCCACCACAACCACCGAAGACTCTCCCTTTATCGAGAAGCAAGCTACCTGAAGGAGCAACAATTATGTCATCTCCTTGCTTAGATTCATTCCAGTTTATACTCTAATTTGTTAATAAACACTTTTGTTTTGTTTACTGTCGTTTCGTTAATGTATAATTATGCACTCTCCTTCTGAGACAAACATTTGTAGGAAATAAAACTTTATGTAATTGCACTGTTTAATTCTTCGGTCGCCACGTAAGCGTGCCCACATTTAAATCCTTTCTGCAGGAACGACGCGCAGTAAATCCTTTTGCAGCTGGAGAAGCTTTTTGCTGCCATGTGTCTGCCTGGAAAGAATTCATGCGGTGGAAAAGGCAACTATCCCCTAAAACGTGGTCCGAAGCATTTATATATATAAGCTCATCGCTAAAAATGGATTGTCTTTTTTAAATCAATTTTTTTTTCCTGTAATGTAGAAAGATAAAACCAACGTAAGCCTAAGATGACCAGTATTACTGGTTCAAGTTGTGAATTCTTAGATCAAAAATCGTTTTTGAAGCCGTTGGAGGACTTGGGTACACCACAAGATGCAAGCAATTACCAATGGACTACATTATCCGTCGACCCTTCAAAAGTGGAAAACATTCAGCTTAATGAATTCAGAACGTTGGATCCCAAACGTTCATCTACAAACTGCACTGCTGAAACGGTAGATGAGCATTTTTCATTCGAAATGCCAAGCGCCATGATGGAACCCGTGCATGTTTCACAAGATTCTTTCCCAGAAACATCTGACCGGAAACTAGAACCCAAAATAGACTCGACATCACTTATCATTTGCAATGATGCTAAGAATGATTCTTACATCTTGATTTCTACATCTGAAGTAGGAAACAAACCTAATGGGCTTGAACCAACGCTAACTGACAACAATGCTGTGCATGTTGCGACTCATTCAAATCAGGAAAGGATACCTTCAAAAGAAACAGGTACATTATCTTTAACATCTACTACCTTTTCAGAACCAATGAAGAGACATACATTCACCTCTTTATTAACTACTCCACCTATAACAACGTCCTTATCGTCATCATCAGCATCATTATCATCTTCTTCAAACCATTTTAATAAAGAAACTCATATTACTCCGCTTACTTCAAGAAAAGTTGATTCAAATGATTCTGAAAGAGATTACCTTAAGAATGCCAAAGTTTTTAAATCACCAAAAGTAATTAGTAGCCCATTCTCTCGTGGAAGACATAATCATAAAATTAAAAGTGCATTCTCATCGCTCGTTCATTCTATTAAAGACAGAACGTCCTTTCCCAGTAGTACTAAAACTATCGATATAATAAGTCCGGTCCCCCCCACTCATAGGATAGATATTTCAAAACCTTTTGATGTTAAACATCCTACACATGTATACTACGACGAGAACGAAGACAAATTGATGAACCTACCAGAGGAATGGGAATGGGTTTTAAAATCAAATGGTATCGAGATTCCACGAAGACAAAAAGATGTTCAAACTATTTTAGATATAGTTCAATTTTACGTGGATTCACAAGAAAATGCATCTGATGAGAAAATAATGAACACTTTTGACAATAAGAGGAGTCAAGATGTTGAGAACTTTCCTCACTCTCTTCCAGACTCGAAACATATTAGAGAAGAGCTGTTTCTGACTGACACTAGAAGTAATGACAATAAAAATTTAGAATCTTCAGTGATTCAGCACGGCTCATCAACTAGTCATTCAATGTCAAGAACTAGATCAATGAAAACTGCGCCATCATCCCCACTACCTCGTTTACCAAATTCTCCCTCTTATGGTGACACTAGTTCCTCTACCAAGTCATTGTTTACAAAACACACTATGTTAAGGGAAGTTGATAGATCTAGGGGAAGAACTTCTCGAGTTGCACATCCAACACAAGAACAACGCACAAAGTCAGAAATCTATTTGAAATTAAAACTAATCTGTAACCAAGGTAATCCTGAAGAGGAGTACACAGATTTGAAGAAAATAGGACAAGGTGCGTCAGGAAGTGTATATACTGCTCATGATTATGACACTAACACATTGGTTGCAATAAAACGGATCAATTTAGAAACACAACCTAAATTAAAAATGATTTTGACTGAGATGATTGTACTAAATGAATACAATCATCCAAATATTATCAATTTTATGAAGTCTTTCTTACTTGATAATTCACTATGGATCGTAATGGAATATATGGATGGTGGTTCATTGGCGGATATAATCACTGTTGTGACACCAACTGAAAATGAAATTTCTACTATATGCAGAGAGACTTTGTTTGCCTTGGATTTCTTACATTCTAAAGGTATCTTACACAGGGATATCAAATCGGACAATGTATTACTGTCTTTAGAAGGTAATGTTAAGATCACTGATTTTGGGTTCTGTGGCCAGTTAAATGATATAACTACAAAGAGAAATACCATCGTTGGTACGCCTTATTGGATGGCACCTGAGATTATTTCCAATAATGACTATGGTCCAAAAGTTGATATATGGTCACTTGGTATTATGATAATAGAAATGCTTGAAGGAGAGCCACCATATTTACACGAGCCACCAGTAAAGGCCTTGTATTTGATTTCCACGAATGGCAAACCAACTTTAAAAGAACAGGAAAATATAGGGGTTTTAATAAAAGACTTCATGACTCAATGTCTAACAGTTGATCCTGAAGCTAGAAGTTCAACTTCCCAGCTTTTAAAACATAAATTCATCACCGAAATGTCGGCGCCCACTAATACGCTAAAGACACTGGTATCTGCTACGCATTTGGTAAAAATAAATTCTGAAAGTGAATAAACGATATCCCTCAGACTTTTGATAAATTATTGAACGATATAATATCATTGGAATATCAATAAATATCCCCAAGAAAATAACAGAAAAAGGACTTTTGCAAAAATGACTCTTCACCTTTTTTCCCCGATAGTAGTTTGACTTTTTTTCTATCTTAAATTAGATTGTAATGTTTATGTTTTAGGATATGTAACAACATGTATTAATAAAGAAGTAATAATATTTATTATAATTACGATACTACTTTTTGTATATTCTTATATCCGTAAGTCTGTAGTCATGATACAATAAAGGGAAAATATTACAGACACAATGAGGTATTATGTGAGTTAATGGCAAATAAATGTCTTCTTTCAAAATCAATAAATCGGTGCTACTATCTTTTTCCAAGTTTACTCATATTCGCATTGCATATATTAAGTACGACTGTTCTTGAAGTTTATATGACATCACAGATCGTTTATCCAACATACGAACGTTTCTGTACAACGCTGCGTACCATCGTTTGCATCTCCGATCTAACTGTTAAACAAACTGTCAAATTGAATATTTTGTGGAAAGATGTTACCTTCAATCTAAAAGGTTACATTGTCTTGGCGGATAACAGTAGTTCTGGTACCAGTTTGAGTGATTTGCGATCTGTTGTCTTAAAACTAGGTATGGATTTAATTGCGACCACAGATGTTTCATACAGAACTTTATATAATGAAGTTGATTACGCTCATATTGAATTCATGATCGCTGAATTACCATGGTACTCTTCAAGATGACTAACTATCCTCTTGAGGAAGCCTCGGCTTCCATTCGCCATATCATTGCTTTTACTGCCAGCACTAATTCTGCTGAAGCTGCTGCCACCACTTTTGATGAAGTTTCCACCTTTATTGCTGCCAATTCGTAATCCAAAATTTCTGCTTCTGCTCCTCAAGCTACTATAGTTAATTCCTCTGCTTTAGCCAAGGACACCGAAATTGACTTTTTTCTAGCTCATCATATGCTATTTCTAGACAAAGTGGTAACTGTCCCAACAAGAGAATGACCGATTTTTTAACCGGTATTGTCGTAATCACTGCCATATTATTATAAACTCCTTAATGACTTTGGTAAGTTTAGCAAAATACTCCTCTCTATAAAACTAAGTTCTTTATACAATTCTAGATTTTAAAAAACATACCAATACAGCTTTCAATATTTTTGTAAGACCGTTAGCTCTGTACCTACAAAACCATTAACTACAGATAAAACAAAAGATTCTACTGGAATAGCAATTAACTGGTATGTGACAGAATTTAACAAACGTTGACGTTTTTGCGGGTAATGACTTTTAATTCCGTTAATGCGGCACGAAGCCGTGTGTGACACAGTTAAACTCCTTTCCAGCGCTAATAGTTCTGACTATCCATATGAAATTTTATACACAATTTAATATTTAAACGTCAACGCAAAGAATAAGAATTGAATAAACTAGCAACAGAGTTTTGTATTGCATCCTAGACCAACCCTTAGAAAACTATAATATTGGAAACACTTTCTATTAACACCATGTCAGAACTTAAACACACTACTTTAATGCCAAACGAAATAATTGCAGATCTGATAAGCAAAATCGACACAAGTAACACTTTATTCCAGTTATCTATATTCTTTATTGCCTTTAATCCAATATTTTGGAACCTTACTGCACGTTTGGAACATTCAACCCATTTCTTAGCAAAATTAGCCGGAAACAATGCAAGACGGGGTTGCTACATTTTAGCAGCCGTTATATTCTCACTTGGTGTTGGACGTGATATGGTTTTCGAAAAAATGCTACATCAACAAGAGACTTCAATTTTTTTGGAGACCCCTTTTATTAAAAATCTAGGTATAGTTTCCTTCCTCATAGGACAGGCTATGGTCATCACATCAATGTACAAACTGGGTATCACAGGAACATACTTAGGCGACTATTTTGGCATTTTGATGGATAAGAGGGTGATTTCTTTTCCATTCAATGTTTCCAACAACCCAATGTATCATGGTTCAACGTTATCATTTTTAGGGACCAGTCTATATTATGCAAAGCCAAGTGGAATCATTACCTCCATTTTTGTTTACATCATGTATGCAATTGTAATAAGATTTGAGGAACCATTTACTACAGCTATTTATGCTAAACGTGACACGGAGAAAGAAAGTAAGAAGAACTAATGGTAGTTTTATAACTAATACACCCCGAGGTGGAAGGAAATTTTCTAATCTTTAAAATGAAATACCTTTTAGACATATGTATATGTATAAACAATACAAAAACGATTCCATCATTTTCTATGTTAGTAAATAGTTTCTTCTGAAGCTTCCATTTATAGAAAGTTCGACAAATGGTTAATTAAAAAAAATTGCCTCCTGTGGGAATTGAACCCACGGTCCCCGCATTACGAGTGCGATGCCTTACCACTTGGCCAAGCAGGCTTTGGAGTTCGAATACTAAATGATTACACTAAGTACCATCAGAACGTAAAAGTTGTTCTAAATTTTACTCAATTTGAAAGCTTTCTCTTGCAAGAACACGTAAATTCAATGCATCATCAACTTCTACTATTTCCTTATATAATATATAGTAACTTTCTTTAAATATAAAGCCCATCTTCGAAAGAATCCGGGACAGAGGTAAACCCATAAACACCTTTCCATGAAATTGGTGTCTTCAATTGTACAGGATATTCGTCTCTGCTCCAGTTTAAAAGCTTCAATATCCATTCTGTGAACATCTTGGCATCCATTGAGTTGTCTCCCTCATGTACAAAACAGGACAAATATTTGATTTCATTCAAAGTAGATTCGGCAGTCAAGTCTGAATTTATTAAATGATATGACATCTTGAATATATCTTGCAATGGATTTATTTCCTGTTGAACACTGTCACTGGTGAAATTAAACCAATTTACGTCAAGATTGGCATCGTTATTACCATCTTCAGTATTGACATTCAAATTGGCATTAAACTTGCGAGTCAATTCATTTACAGAATTTATATTGCACGACCCTAATGAGCAGAACCCATTGGATTTATTATTAAAAATCTTCCCTTCGAAGTTCAACTCATCCAATGCACCAAATGAATCCAAAATAATTACATTTTCAATCTTAAATTCCATTATGAGGGGCACTATTGTATCCTTAATGAAATTATTAAAAAAACCCTGAATAACTGGAGTCCTTTGCTGCACGATATAAAACTTTTTATTTTCATTGTAAAACAATTCTAATGCAGTTGAAAACACTGACTCTGACTCTATCTTTGAGTCATATAATACAGGCTTATCTTGATCTAATGAATGATCTAAAGGTCCCAGGAATGGATGCAGATAAGTCGAGTTTAAAGCTTTCACAAATTGAAATTCAGATGCAAGGGAATGCAATATTAAGTCTACACTTAATTGAGGGATGTTACCTGTGGAAATTAAGGGAATCAATAATGTAGATTGTCCCTCTGGTATCAGTGCTCTTGAAAAGTTCAAGACGGAGTCATTATCTTTTGACATGGATTGATTAATTATTGGTTTTGACGATTTAAAGGATAAATGACCTTTAACACTAAGTGTTGCTATTATGAAAATTTATACTCTTTGAGGGAGAAACCTCTTGCCAGTATAGATTCAAGTATACGGTACCAAAAAATAGAACTCTATGTTCACTAGTATTCTACATCAAGTCACAGTTAGAATCAATATTTGAAACCTTTTCTCAGTGTATAAATATGTGTAGACCTTGTTAAATTTATGGTACCGTGCATAGCGACTTTTCTGTTTCTCATGTCCAACAAATTTAGCGAGTTGAAGAGGAAAACAACACTCTTTTTCCAAGGTTAGCTCTTGTAACAAGACAAGAGGCATTACAAAGAGGAATATCTATCATTCATACGACTAGTGTGATAAAAACTCCAGCATATCTTATAGAAATTCTATTACAAACTGCATAGCTGATTCTATTTTGAGAACATTAAGTACCTTAATTTGTTTCAATAACCATAAGCCTATCTTTCTTCCAAACCTTATAACAACTATCGATATTTAATTTTGAGAAATGGAATTAAATGATCCGTCAATAGTCTCCGCCGTTGTATCTGATGACCAGGGTCAAACACAATTAATAGCACGCGGCAACACACCTTTAAGCAACAATTCTGTCAATGATAGAAACAACCATATTGGTAAATTATTTAAAAAAATTGAAGGTTTTGATACTATTAAAGATTATAAACCTGATCACTCTGCAACTAAGGCACACATTTATTCCATCAATGAATTATTCACTCTTTCTAAAAACTTACCAGCGGATCTTTTAGCTGAGGTTACAGAGATGTTACCAAAGAAGAAATTCTGGAGATTGCATCAAAGATACGCCGATCACCCTAAAAATAATTCTAATGGCTTTGTTTCTACCAGTAAAAATAATAATATGAAAATCAAAACTTTTAACAATAATGAAAGCGGCCATTTTGAAAGAAGAAATAGTAAAACAAGAAATATGAAGGGGAATTCTAGAAAGAATAACAAATACAGTACTAAGAATGATCATGACAGTGAGCTTAACTCCAATAAGGAATTATTAGATCTAGAAAAACAATTAGAACCTACAGGAAATTCTATGGCTGATTTTGAGACTTGGAAGGCGAAGATGAAAGAGCTAGAACGTCAACATAAGGGGTTCCACAATGATAATGTTGAAATACATAAAACTGAAAGCATAGAGAAACCATCAGATTCTGCAGAAACAAAGCCATTTTTCACCACCTCAAGCTCCATATCAGAATTTTTGAAACTATCCAAGAACAATAATGAAAGTGATGGCATCATAAATACAGCTCCTGCTTCTTCAACTAATGTCTCAGAAGAACACAGG
Source organism: Naumovozyma baii (assembly GCA_030568095.1). Classification (NCBI taxonomy): domain Eukaryota; kingdom Fungi; phylum Ascomycota; class Saccharomycetes; order Saccharomycetales; family Saccharomycetaceae; genus Naumovozyma; species Naumovozyma baii. The sequence goes on from JAJLTG010000011.1 coordinate 58,687, forward strand.
ATAAATAATTTTCAATCAACACAGGAGAAAAATATAGCTGATGAAATCTCAAAGAAAGAACCTCAAGTAGAAATATCTAAGACCTTAGATGGCATATCTTTGGAAACTGGAAGAAGTTCCTCTTCAAGGTTTAGTTCCTTCTTTTCCACGCCTACAGCAGGAGTAACTAAAGAAGAGCAATCCACATCAACAACAGAAGTCCCAATGGTATCAACAAGTAACGATAAGACTAATGCTGCTGGTGGATCACGATTGATGTCATTTTTCAAAAGTAGTTCAACTTCGAGTACGCCAAATCCCGAAAAACAGATTCAAATTACCAATCAAGAGCAATCAAATGCGTATAATAAATCCAATCTACAAGAATCAAGTGGTCGCATGCTACAGCAAAATCCTCAACAACATCAGAAAGGTGCGAACACGTATGTACAACAACCACAACCACACCTGCAAACACAAGGCCACCCAAACATGCAACCACAAATGGCGCCAATATCAATGCAAACCAATAATGCCTTTTTCCAAGGGCTTATCAACAAGAATAAGTTAGCCGATGGAAGCACGAATACATCAACTGCTCCTTTAGCTCCTCCACCAGGGTTGGCTAACCAGCAACAAAAAAATCAACAGCGTCAACAGTACCCTCCAAATGTGGGACCACCACAGAATTTCCGTATAGGTATGCCACCTGTTCACATGATGCCTCCACCTGGTATGCAAGGTTTTCCAATGCAACAATCACAACCTATGTCGAATAATCAACTGCACAGAGATGGTTCTACTAATTCTATCACTGATAAAAAGGAGTATAAAAATAAAAAAAATGTCGACATACAACTACAACAGCCATCACAACCATTTATACCAGGAATGGTACCACCTCCAGGATTCCCACCAATGCAAGGTATGCTACACTTACCACCAAACTTCAATCCTAATATGAGGATGCCACCACAGGGAATGGTGCCACCTCCTCAACAAGGATTTTATCCACCACAACACCAATCTTTACCGCGAAATTTTAATGCTAACCCCCCAGCTCGTCAAGAAAATGGGAAGCATTCATGATATACAATCATATATATATATATATATATATACAATAGCGTTTATCTAATATATCACTAGTTTTCTTCTGGATTCCCATTGTGGTGTTGAAGACTTGAAATATATTAACCAAGTTTTTCTATTTCTTAACTGTAAACTGTAAACTGTAAAGTGTAAACTGTTTTCATTTTTATATGTTTAACATACATTGGCAATCTAATATTTTTCTATTGTTCTTTATTATATGTACAGACTATTAAAATGCTGTATATGGTTCCATGGAAGTTCCGTTCCTCCTATATCTGAGAAATCTTGACCAATAAATTCAACAACTGTAAATGTTCATTGGTACCATTTGATAATTTGGAATCTGCATCAAATAGAAGCATAGATACTTTATTTTTAAATGCGGTATCATATTCCTCATTACTGATATAATAATCATGCACCTGATCCACAACTGCAGCACCCGACCACCCACTCTTGGTAAAATCATTAACATACTCTATGATAGCGTCCACATTTTTACTGGAAACTTTCTCTATAAGAAGCCTAAACACATCATCCGGAACGATACCCGCAAGTTCTTTAACGTGTGTGGATGTGATCTTTTCAACACCCATATATTGTATACGCTTGGTAGCCGATTGTAGGAGGGTGATTGCTCTTCTTAAGTCTCCGGCTGATATATCTAGAATTGTCTTTAGCAGATCATCATCATATGCTACCGCTTCCTCTTTGGCGATATATTGCAATCTATCAATGGCATTCGTAGCATCTAATGACTTAAATCTAAATTTAGAACACCTGGATGCCAAGGGATCAATGATCCTAGTGACATAATTACAAATCAAACAGAATCTAGTAACACCTGAATAGGTTTCCATGGTTCTACGTAATGCACTTTGTGCGTCTGAAGTCATTGAGTCTGCTTCATCTAGTATGATAATCTTATATGGTGGGCATGGATATTTCTCTAAATCACTCTTAGAAGGTTTCGATACAGTCAACCTTGCAAAATTTTTAACCTTCTCTCTTACAATTGAAATACCACGTTCATCAGACGCATTTAGTTCCAGTATTCTCGACTTCATCAAGTCAGGACCGAATAGTTCTTTAGCCAAAGCCAAAATTGTTGAAGTTTTCCCCGTACCAGGTGGACCATAGAATAGCATGTGAGGCAAATTAGCTGATTCCAATGTCTTCTTTAAAACTGTCACTGCATGACCTTGAGCTGCAATATCATCTAGTTTTTTAGGTCTGTATTTTTCAACCCATGGTTTCGACTGATGGGCATCTTCATCTGATGCAACCTTACGTCTCTTATTCCTACCAAAACTTTCTAGCATTGTAATATATACAATAATTTATCTGGTCTGGATGTTTCCCCTTCTTTATTAGACAAGTATCTGTCGTACATTGATGAACTTGAAGTTCAAGATCTTTAAACTTGGTGAGTTTCTGCAAGATATTGACTAACGCGTTTTCCTTTCTTCGGGTAAATTATAAAGATGACATGAAAAGTTCTATGATTAATGAAAGATGCTTTAGAGATTAAGAGCGGTAAATTATTTGCATTTAACTCAACGCATACATCTTTCAGAGAATCAATTAAAAATTTTGCAGCAAACCTGAAATATAATAATGCCAGACCTTTTTGAAGATGTTTGGGGTTCTGACGAACAGCAAAATACCGACCAGAGGGACGTATCATATGATCTAAAAAAACTGCGGGATGCTCATAATAAGAGAGGTTATCTGGATGGTATAGTTAGTTCGAAAGAAGTCAATTTGCAACAAGGCTTTAATAAGGGCTTTCCGACAGGATCTTCTCTGGGTCTGCGGGTGGGCTTAATCATTGGTAGATTACAAGGTCTTGATTACAAATACGGCCATGTGGATTCAGAAGTAAAGGAGAAGTTTATTCTTGCAAAAAAGAAATTAAAGATTAGTAACATATTGAGCAAGTGTATTTTTGATGGCAATTATGATCTTCCCGAAGTAGGTCATGCAACTGTGAATGACTGGGAGGAAATAGTAAGGGGATTTTGTGAAAAATATAACATGAATATTAATTAAAATTGTAATACTATGTGTAAGATTATAGGTAATATATACTCATATATACTCATATATGCAACATTTTGATGAATTTACCAAAATGGACACCAACCGATGTAGTGCTGACATAGATTTTCATCCGAAGTAGCCTCTATAATTAACTTATCAACCTGTGTTGGTACATCTAAATCTTGTAATCTATGAATGTCGCAACCAGTCAATTTCTCAGTGATACGGCGTAGGACAAGTAATGCTCTCCCAGTTCTTAGTTCTTCCCGACGTTCACTTTCTAACCTGGATGCTTCTTCCGTAGTTATTACACCATTTCGTAAGAGTTCATTAGGCGGTGTCGAAGGTAGAACAATGTCAGTTTCTTTGAGGATCTTTTCAGTTGGGAAATCAAATCCCCAGTTAATTAAGGGATCAAATGCAAATGCTTCCAATATAGCCATCAAAGACTCCTTATTATTTCGTAATACTCTCATGACATTTTCACATGTAATCCTGAAACTTCCTTCAACTCCACTAACTTCCATGGCTCTAGTAAGCATTTTTGTCAATCTAAATGGAACCTTTTCTGGGTATTTCTCTCTTAATATTGCAGCTTCAAAGCAATCCCCAAAATCGATGTGAACAACTTTACCCGTAACACGGTCTAACATTAAATTACTTGGATGTCTATCACCTAGCCCTAGAATATAACCGACCATCGACATTACTGCCAGGGACCGCGTATAAGTAGTTCTTCTTTCTAACCACGATTCAGCTGATTTACTTTTCAACCATAAAATCTTTTGAATATCAAGACCCTTCGTATTATCAAGCGAATAGGAAAATACTTCAATCTTTTGAAGCAATGTCAAATTATCATAATCTGGTGCCATTTGAAGCATAGCCCAATGTTCTATATTAAGTGGAACCTTTCTGGATTCCCTATATTCCTTGACCAAAACATGGAAAGTATCACTATTTGGAACCCAACCTAATAAACCTGAACTCGGTGAAAGTGGAATTGCCGGATATTTTTGGATGTCCAAATGTCTTTGAAAACAGTTGGTATCATTTTGGAGTAATGTATTAACCAATCCAAATAATTGCATTACCAAACTATCTTGTCTAATATCTTCATGTCCTTTTAAAACATATTTGTAATCTTTACCGTCGCTACCTCGTATGTACAATTTTCTTGGTCTTTGTTTAGATGAGATTACTGAAAATACAGAATCAAACCTAACAATTTTAATTATAGGGCTACCTGCAGAGTAAGTACCAGGGACGGCCAGTTCCAAATCATGGGCTTTGAGTAGCTTTGGAGAGACATGCTGCAATTCTAAAGTTTGCAATTGTGGGAATTGTCTACTGATACGGCGGAAAACATTATAATATATATCCCAAGCCTGGTTTAGGTTATTAACTTCCTTGGTTCGCCTGTAATTCATTGTCCATTCATTTGCATCTTTTAACTCTCGCCCAAACATATGTTTAAATGATGCTTCTCGAGTTGTTTCCGGTTCACCTTGTAATAGTTTCTGTAAAGGATCCAACGTGGCAAACATCTTTTCAATATCCTGCTCCCCAAAAAAATATCTACTCGCATTCTCTAAACCCTCATACCAAAGCTCTTCCCATAAGACTGCCACTCGAATCAGTTCTTGACTGACAAGTTCAGCCTGTGAGACGAGAATTGGGCTATGCATTTTCATTTTATCAATTATTGAAATGGCAGCTTTCTGTCTAGAGACAGATTCTGACTTAATTGCAACAGTTAGTGGATAGACCAGTGCCTGTGGGTGGGCCTTCCCCAAATTAGATAACAATGATAACAATGATCTACTTACATTCGGGTTAGGTTGATGAATACGAGATATTAACTGTGGCAAAACTTCAAGCCAAGTTTCAATCTTGATCAAATTAAAACCCTCCTGAATTGCTTGCGTAGCAACAGGAACACCACCAAATGTAAACCAGAGCGTCAATAATCTCAACGTATCTTGTAAGGAACTTCCGTTAGTTAAAGCTATCGAATGAAAGAAGCCACGTATTGCTGGGATGACATGTCTTTGCATCATTTCATTTGAGTATACTGTCTCTTCTGAGGATACCGTGAATGAATTCATTAGTGTACCTCTATCAGCTGGTGGAAGAAGAATAGATGATCGTCTCTCACCGTTGCCTATATTTTTACTACTAGCCATTATGGTAGAAATGACATCAAAATTCGCCAGGGCCCAATTGTGCCACGCTTTATACCATGACTTATCAAAATGAGTAGCTAAAAGATAAGAACCTAAAATTGCATCTGGATTATCTATTCGCCAATTTTGTTGTAGTTCTGTTCTCCATTCCCCTTGCTTGAGGAAACAACGAGCGAGTAATTTCGTATATTCCTCAACATGCGGTTGTGGAATACTTGAATTTTGAGATATATTTTGTGCAATCAGATTGTTAGGATCTAGACCCAAGTCCTGCACCATGCTGGATGTAAATCTAATTAAATTGCGAAGCGTTTCTTCCTTAGAGGAAGTTACCCATAAAAATTTTAATTGAGCGTAAACCACTTGCGGAAGAGCCTTTGAACTGGGTATACGGGTATTATCATCGAGCAAAGTATTCAATGCCTTTTGCGCTATGACCAACCGTCCTGATTTTCTACAAAGATTAGCAAACTTAATCCACATCTGTACATCTTGTCTTGGCTTGATAACCAAAGAACGTACTCTCAAGGCTCTTTGCCATATATCAATATTCTTTTGACAACCTAACAATCTTTTATCCCAAGTCTGTCTCAGTAATAAACGCTTCTCGGAATTTGAAGGTGCTTTTTTAAACTGAATTATCTCATCAAGCTCAGTCAATATCTGAGTTCTCACAACAACTTTATATGCCCTTCCATAACTTTCGTTAATCAAGGCTGAAATTTCAGTAGTTAACAAATCTCTCGCAGCCAAAATATTTTTATCAGCAGCCTCAAAATCATTCTGGTGTAAATTTAATATTGCAGAGAAGAACTCCTTATCAGGCGACCCTTCTCTCATTATATTTATGTACTGTTCAATCTTGTCCCATTTACCAAGACTCCATGCGGCTCCTGATGCTAATGGTGCAATGATTCTACGAACAGTAGTATCTGCTATTTCCCAGTTCTTTTCTGCCAAATCAAATAACTGCTCCCATTCACTCAATGCATGATATGCTCTCATTTTCCCTAGTGTGATAGATGTTGAATTTTCACCAGCAAGTTCTCGTCTGTTGTACGCCTCTAAGGCATCTTCCCAACGTTGCAGTTTTTCATACCATGACTCATGCAATTCTAATCCATGACTTTGCTGCGCTACCTTCAAGATACCTGTAGCTGCATCCTTCTGATAAAGCTGGTTGTTGATACTAATTAAGGATTCTATAGTTGAATTTGATGGCTCTTGTAGATGCGTCATTTCTTTATAATGAAGAGCTTTTGCATACGCGTGACATTTTTCTGCATATTCCCCCAAAGTATGAATGGAGATAGGTAATGGTTTGTCGTCATGATCCATGAATTCGATCAAGTTTAATAATGTTTGATGAATTTCTGGTGGATTCTTATAGGAAGACAATGCGAGACATAGAGAGCGGATCAAATCCTCTTGGTATTGTGCATATAATTCGCTCCATATAACTGCAAAAGCAGTATTGAGAAGGTCTTTGGCCAAAGGATAATATAACCCAGCCAACCCTGCACATGCTCTTAAAGCCTGTGACGGTGATTCTTTTAATATTTGAATGGAAAATCTTCTAAGCCATTCCTCCCAATCTTCTCTTGTAGTTAATTGCGTACAATCCCAAGTCAATTTTAATAATGGCTGATTAATTGTTAATTTCTTGGCAGATTTCATTTGTTCCCCTTTATCAGTTGAATTTACCGTCTTGTCATCCACTGTAGTAATTGCTTCCGGTAACATCTCATTATTCAAAATGTTTTCTACTAATCGATCATAGACGTCGTGACGGATTTTATGTTTTATTAGTATCTTGTTAACAGTTGGTATAAAAATAACAAATTCAGTTTTTAGTCGAAGCAAAAGAATACACATAGTGTTCATAGAAATCTGGACAATACTTTGATCACCTGTGTCAATATTCCTTAATAATGCCTGCATGATCCTGGAGGACATCATTGTACTGTCGATATTCTCGATAAGCTTCCCTAAAATAATAATCGCCGTTTCTTGTAATTGGCCTGTAGAATATTCACCAAGTTTAATCACCGTTGGGAGTATAAGGTGAGAATAATCCTCCAAGTTAGTATCCATGACACTTAACGTTTTTAATATTTCTACCGAAATTTGCCTATCCTCAGACCTATCTTCATCTAAAGCTGTGAGAAACAAAGTTAAAGTATCTGGGACATATAATTTAAATTCTGAGCCTAAAGATTCACAAATTATCTTTATCAGATGTAATAATGTAATTTGAAGACCTGGACTTGGGAAGAATTTCTGGATACTTTCAAAAATTCCATCGACATGAGGTCTAATGTGGTCTCCCACAATAGAAATAAGTTTGGATATCTGTTGGAAATAAAATTCAGTAAGAGATGAAGGAGATAGACCCACTACATTTAAGAGAGTTGGGATAATCTTGTCCAAAAATGGAACGCATCGCAATCGTAAGGTCTGGAAAATATGAACAATAGCCTGGGTCACAGCAGTATAATGAGAAGATAATGATGTATCCCTTAATAATTTAATGAGATTACTAAATACTACAGTCAGCGAGTACTCCTCATTCGAAGCGGAAATCCCCTTCATTAACAGTGACACATCTATTGAAGGTGCATTTTGTTCTATTGTTAGTTTAGCTTTGGATGTTACTTCAACTTCTCTGTAGCTATATGGATCCAGGGCCCCTAAAATACCGATAACACGTACTGTTTCTCTTCTTATGCTTTGTAGATTGTCTGACTTCAATATATTCATAAGGACTCCCAACAATTCTGGGTAATCTAATAAAGGATCTATCACATAGCCTGATGACTGGGTAAGTTCACCCAATGCTTTCAAAGCAACCTCCCTCTTAAATGGCTGAGATTGATCTTGTAGCGTGTTAATCAATAATGGCATTAATTCTTTCATATAATCATTCATGGTAACTCCACCAACAACGGATATACAACCAATAGTCTTCAATGCCATTGCAGTTACTAGTGGGGTAGTCTCTTTCGCCTTGAGAAGAAGAGATTTTAAAATTGGTTCTATATAATCTTTGGACATGCTACTACTTGAACTAATCAGCGTGCATAATAGAGTAATTGCTTCTTCATTTTTTCTAGGTTGTGTTGTATACTTCAGCTCCATTAAGAGATCTAGAAGTATCTTTCTTAAAAATGGAATAACATAGGCAGGATTCACTAGAGAAAGCCTGCCAATAATTTTCATTGATTCTATCTTGACGAGAAAAGATTCATCATTTAATAAAGCAAACAGCCAACGAGTGTTTTCTTGTTGTGCTAATTGTGGATCAAAATTGTTTTTTAAATGTTTTAAAATAGATAATCGAATATTAGCGAGAGGATCAGTAACTGTTATAATTAATAATTTCCCCAACACTTCTGAGACACAATTTAATGAATATTGCGATGTTTGCTTGCATATATTATCTCTTACTAGTAAGTCACAGGAGGTAATAGCTGCCTGCTTACGGACATTAGAATCGTTGTGTTCCAAATACTGAACAGTCACATGGCGAACAAATTCCGAAAGAGAAACATCAAAAGAAAATGCACAAAGCATCGAAAATGACTGTAATAACAACTGACTATCAGTAGTATCATCATTAATTTTTGAGGATGATTGAAGTACTTCTTTATCACGCCATTCCCTAGCATTTTTGAGGGAATAATTCTGAAAGGAAATAGGTGAACCAGGATATGCAAATATTTCACCTGTTAACGACCTTGATAGTATATCTAACAGTTTTTTTTTGAGTGATGATTCTAAGTTTGGGCATTTCTCACATATAATTCGCAACAATTGCGGTAACGCACTTGAAAATGGATATGTAAGTACTAAATTTAATGTAGTATTCGTCATAAACGAAGAAATTTTTGGTCCCGTCACAAGGGTAAGCTTCCCAATACAATAAAACAGTGAATACTCTATAGAAAATCTATCTTTTGCTTTCAAACGTAACCCATTGTTTATAATTTCAAAAATACTGTTCAGGTAGGGTGATATGTTTGAGCTTACCTTAACTGCCAGATCTGCTATACAAATCAAAATATATTTTTCATCAGTTTGTGCTTTAATATGGGGATTAATATTTCTCAGCACCGATAATAGATGAACCATTACCTTGCTTAAATAACCCTCAGAAAACAATTGTGGATTTTTGGTTGCCAGTAATGGGAAAATCAAATAGACTTCTTCCCTTAACGACATGATCCTGTGCTCCTTAAATTTCATTGCGTGATTAAAAATAATGTCGAATTGATTATTTAGAAACGTGTTTTCTAATCTTAACAATTCTTTAAAAGTTAAAAGTGAACCATGGATGTATTCTATCTTGTCCGAGTCGAGTCCACGTAGGCATTCTACTAACAATCGTTGGTACCAATTCTTCGTCATATTTGGATCCCTAGTCTCCAAGATTTTCAGACAATTTAGTAAAGTGAGTGATGCGTCAATTCTTACTTCAAGCTGTGAATGTCTTAGAGTGTTCCAAATGTTATCTAAAATAGAGTTAACATATGGGAATAAAACATATGGTGCATTTTTTGCTAAGGCAATGATAATAAGTAATGCAGCATGCTCTCTAGAGTACGAATGATTAGATGATATAGTTGTTAACCACTCTGTACATATTTTCATCTCTCTTTCCACAAATTCTGTAGTCACTGTAAGCCCAGGCAACGCCAGCTTGCCAAGAGTAGCTGCTGCTAATCTTCGCACTTCGATATCTGGTGAAGGTATAAGAACACGGAGATAATTGGCTATTTTTGAAAGGTAATTCGGAAGTTGTTCACTTCTCGAATAAAAATCGATAAGAGAATTAATAAGCAAAAGAGTTGCTATTTTATCATTTCTTGAATTTTTATTTGCTTTGAGTATTAATTCCCTAATTCTTTGATTTAAGATATTCGTAAAATTTTGCAACTGCTCTACAGTAGCTTCTTTCATCAGAAAATCTAAGTATATATTCAGTTTGTTAACTGCGGAAGCTCTTTTCTGAGCTAATGGACTCTTTAATTGTCCAATGAGACCATCTAATAATGTTTGTGCATTAGCTTCCAGATGGAAACTTCTCATGTTTTCACTATCTAGTAGTGTAGTTATATTAGTCTCACTCCATGCTTGCATTGGATATCGTGGTGCTAGATATAATTCTTAAATTGATGTTGTTATTCAGGTAAACATCCTCCTAGCTAATGGAACAATTATTGATTCCCTTTATCTCACTGTAGTTTAATGTTTTCTGACCGACCGGGTAAAGCTTGAAATATAATTGTTTTATCATCAAGCGTGTACAGCTTTTGTCATCAGCGGCCCCTTTTCAAGTAGTACAGTTCAGTTTCAGAAAGAGCAAGACACACCATCACATATTGAGTCGTAAGGCCTGCTAGAATAATAACAATTACAATCATATTTCCATTGCAATGTCGTATCTAAATAATCCTGCTGTTGTTATGGACAATGGGACCGGTCTGACGAAGTTGGGATTTGCTGGGAACGATTCTCCATCATGGATCTTTCCAACAGCAATTGCCACTTCACAAGGTGGTGCCAATACTAATGCCAAGAAATCTACTTTTTCAACTACATCTTCGTCCGCAGCTTCCACGGGAAGTCCATACTTTGGTAACTCTACATCAGCTACTTCCTTCAATGACAAAAACCTATCCAGCATGCTATTGTCAAACAACCTTGCAGGTAAGAGAGGTACGGAGGATTTAGATTTTTACATTGGTAACGAAGCATTAGTAGCATCACAAGGCCCGTCATATTCTCTATCATACCCAATTAGACATGGCCAAGTAGAAAATTGGGATCATATGGAAAGATTCTGGGAAAATTCCATTTTTAAATATTTGAGGACTGAACCAGAAGATCATTTTTTCCTTTTAACTGAACCACCACTAAATCCACCTGAAAATAGAGAACAAATTGCTGAAATTTTTTTTGAATCTTTCAACTGTGCTGGTTTATATATTGCTGTGCAAGCTGTTTTAGCATTGGCAGCATCATGGACTTCTTCTAAAGTAACTGATAGATCATTGACAGGGACTGTTATTGATTCAGGTGATGGTGTCACCCATGTTATTCCAGTTGCCGAAGGTTACGTTATTGGATCAGCTATTAAAAACATACCAATTGCTGGGAGAGACATTACTTTATTTATTCAATCGTTATTGAGAGAGCGTGGGGAAGCCGACACTTCTTTGAGAACTGCTGAAAGAATTAAACAAGAATACTGTTATGTTTGTCCAGATATCGTTAAAGAGTTTAATAAATTTGATAGAGACGGGGAAAAGTTTGCTCAGTTTGTAGTGGAGAACCAGGAATCAACGAGAAAGAAAATTGTTGATGTTGGGTATGAGAGATTTTTGGCACCAGAAATATTCTTCAACCCAGAAATTGCATCTTCTGATTTCTTAACACCTTTACCTACTACAGTGGATCAAACTATCCAGGCATGCCCAATTGATGTACGTAAGGGACTTTACAATAATATTGTTTTATCTGGTGGGTCTACTATGTTTAAAGATTTTGGTCGCCGTTTACAAAGGGATTTAAAATCTATTGTTAATAACAGAATTGCCCAAAGTGAGGCACTAAGTGGTACTAAATCCACAGGTGTAAATGTCCAAGTTATCTCTCATAGAAAGCAAAGAAATGCCGTTTGGTTTGGTGGTTCATTATTAGCCCAAACAGCTGAATTTAAAAGTTATTGTCATACAAAGAAAGATTATGATGAATATGGTCCAGAAATTGTCAGAAATTTCAGTCTTTTCAACATGGTTTGAATATACATGATAATAAGGATATATACATGTATGTATAGAGCAAATTTTGTAGGAATGCTGATGATTTTGTAGATTATGATACGTATTAACAATATAATACTAATTTGAATGAAAACGAAGATTATTTCGACTTTGTGATTGGGGTAACACTGAAGTTGCATTATTTTGCCGCGATCCACGATTAGAAATTAAGTATCAATTCTATATGAGTTAAACTACGTTAATATTGTATATGTATATGTACATTTTAGGTATATAATGACGAGATATGGTGTTGATAAGAAATTAGTTTTATTAATATTCATCTTTCCCACTTATGATCACATTATCGATTTTCAAAATCATTCTACAAAGCTGGGTAGCCAATTGTACTTGCTGTTTTTTACCAATAAATGGATCAACGACAAATAAGTCCTTCATATTATTCGTACCTTTACCAAGACAGTCAACACCAATGGTAGATAATTTTTCTTTAATTTGCTTACTTTTCAAGGTAGATAAAGTTTCAATAGGATCCAGACCTGAATTTTCAGCTAATGTCATTGGAATAATATCTAAAGCCTGTGAGAAGGCACGGAATGCATATTGATCTATATCACGTTGTCTATCAGCTTCCGCAGAAACAGCTAATGACATTGCCACTTCAGCTGCACCACCACCGTAAACGACACGAGAGTCTTTTACTAAATTACGCACAACACATAGTGAGTCATGAAGAGCACGTTGAGCTTCATCGACAATCATCTTATTAGATCCACGAATAAAACAAGTCACTGTCTTCGAATCAGAACATTGCTCAATAACAAGCATACGCTCTTTAGTAGTGCCAAACTCCATTTCATAGATCTTACCACACGTACCTAATTTTTCGGCAGTCAAATCTTGGAATCTGGGAACAATTCTACCGTTAGTAGAAATAGCGATTTGTTCTAGTTCCTGACCTCCAACCCATCTGACAGCAGGTAATTCATTTTGCAGCAATAAATGATTGGCTTCATCATCGAACCCCCATTGGCAAATTACTACGTCTGCACCAGCGTCCTTTACGAATTGTATCATCTCTTTAAACTTATCCTGTTCATAACTTTGTAATTTCTGATATTCTTCCACAGTGGATATATCTAGTTTATGTTTAGTTTTTGGTTTTGGTGGTTCGAATGGACATGTTAAAATGGCCAACTTTACACCGTCCTTACCATCCTTTGGTAGCACTTCATCAGGCATTTGTGGATGAGAAAAATCTTTATCAAGTATAACACCATTAATTAATTGAGAGTCCTTTATAGAACCACCAACACGACCTTGTAATCTGATCAAATCAAAATCGACGTCTTTTCTCTCCTTATCCATAACACTAGTAACTGCATCAACTGCCATTTGGGCGAATTTGTCATGGTCTTTAGAGACAATCTTTGAACCAAGAGATGTCTTTGCTGCCTTATAAAGATAATCGTTAAACTTTTCACCAGACATTACATCATCACATGTGATTTCCAGTTTAGCAATGGCTAACTTAGCGGCTTCATCAAACCCATTGGCAATCTTTATTGGATGAATACCCTTTTCAATCAACTCTAGAGCTTGATCCAATAGTGCACTTGCAAGAACAACAACACCGGTAGTACCATCACCAATTTCTTCATCTTGAGACTTGGATAATTGCACCAAAAGTTTAGCGATTTCATTGTCCAATTCCATCTGTGATAGAATGGTAGCCCCATCATTAGTGATTGTAATATCACCATCTGGAGAAATTAGAATTTTATCCAAACCACGAGGACCCAAAGATGTCTTAATGATCGATGCAACAGATCTAGCAGCCAAGATATGGGACTTCTTAGCTTCAAGACCATGCTGTCTCTTCTTGTTACCTTGATCCTTAACAATAATGAAAGGTCTCCCCATTTCATCTTGAGCCACAATGGCATTAGACAAGTCCGGCATTTCCATGGTATTCATCTGATCTAATCGGGGTGGTATTATCCTTTCTCTTCTTGTTCACAAGATGCACTGAAAAATGCCAGTGATGTTCGCCACCTCCAGTTAGTTATAAGCTATATTCTCTAAATTTTGTAAGATAAAATCGTTTGATACGGATATTTATTATTATACAAAATTGTTATAGACATTCCACCTTAAATAGAAAATATATGTATTGAAGATATCAGTTATTGGTTCTGAACTTGTAGCTACATTTGGTACATGTGTAGAAAACGGTAGCACCTTCATCTGCAGATCTTAATTGTAAAGTATGATAGTGCATTTCATCGTTCCCACATTTAGGACATTTTTCCTTGATGACTGCACCTTCTTCTAATTCGTCCTTCTTCAAGGTAGTTTTCACAACAGACTTTTTAGACCTTAGACTGGATGGGAAGGCATCATCTGCGGTGGTAGTCACTACCTTTAAATTAGAGAACTTGCTCTTTGGATATTTCGCTTGACATTGGGAACATTCGATGTTGCCGGAGCTGGTAGAACCAGTTTCGTGTGGAGTGTCTAGTAGGCTACCACAATCAAGGCAGAATATGAGGGAGCCAACGACGGACATGGCGTATATAATTTAGATCGACCAACTTTTCTGCTTAGATGCAACTACACCTTGAAGCTTTTTATTTCCTCGCCTTTTTATCTTAATAAAAATTTTCAGTTTTGGTGACGTTTAAAATGATGAACTTTGGGATGATATTGAGTATCACCAACCGTATCTCTTTTTGGTTTGCTTTTTGGCTATTTTCATATGCTTGTTTCTTATGTTAAGAGCCTCTTTGTTTCTTTGGGCATTCTTTACAAGTGATTTCAGTTGATTGCGAGGATCATACACGTTGGAAATACTTGGCATAGGCGTCAGTGCGGGTTCCTTTGCAACATAGGCTTTGGAAGGCCTTATAGTAGCTATTGTAATATTTGTATCGTTTTCATTAATTAGCTCTTTCCTTGATGTTTGTGTAATGGTCTTCGTATGAGCGGGTTTATTAACATCTTGCAAATTCGTTCTATGCGGTTCGACTATTTTACAACCAGAGTCTTGGACCTCCCAACGTCTCCTGTTGTATCCAGCTTCAAATATTAAAGCAGTCATGTATTGTATATAATTTGTTCTCTTGCTGAACTGATACTTATCTTTTTTGTCTCTATGAGTCGCTAATTTGTAAATTGTAATTACATTAAAACATTGAAAAATTCAATTTACAGAGTCTTAATTTACTTGGAAAATATGATGATACAGCAATATTACACAACCATTGATTTAAAAAGTAGCATTTGGTTACCGCAATAGGAAGGATGACCCTCTCAGCAACTACAAAGATTCTTGTTGA
Source organism: Naumovozyma baii (assembly GCA_030568095.1). Taxonomy (NCBI): domain Eukaryota; kingdom Fungi; phylum Ascomycota; class Saccharomycetes; order Saccharomycetales; family Saccharomycetaceae; genus Naumovozyma; species Naumovozyma baii. Next base: position 74,113 of record JAJLTG010000011.1, read on the forward strand.
TTTAAGGATCGCTTTGGTGCAACTAAATCCGCAGCCATTTCAACTAGAACAGACAATAAAAAGATCATGGTCACTTCTAAACAATATACCCCAGGGATCTAAGTCTCCAGATCTAATTGTATTTCCAGAATTTGCTCTCACAGGATATAATTTTCATACACGAGATCAGATACTCCCCTTTTGTTCAAATTCCACTACTTTAAAAGGCCCTATTTTCCAGTTTGCTAGAGAAATCTCAAGAAAGTTTAGTTGTTATACGATAATTGGATATCCAGAACGCAAAGATGACACATATACATCCATTTTGTTTAATTCTGCCGCAGTTATGAACCAAAGTGGGGATCTAGTATTCAATTACCGAAAATGTTTTTTGTATGATACCGATAAAGAATGGCGTTGTACAGAGAATCCCGAAGGTTTTCAAACCTTTCCATTGAGTTTCCCCCAAAGAGGAACTAATATATTGACAGGCGAGAGAGTTGATATTACCTTGAAGACAGGACTTGGTATATGCATGGATTTGAACCCTTACGAATTTAAAGCACCTTTCAACGATTTCGAATTTGCAACGTTTCATTTGGACCAAGAAACTGAACTAATCATATGCCCTATGGCATGGTTACACTCGTCCTCTTTAACTGAAGCTGGAGATAAATCCGATAAGGATAAAAAGATGCAGATTGAGGAAACTTTGGAAGTAAATAAGGTGCCAATGTACGGATCCCAGGACGATTTCTTGATTGATATTAATGGAAAAAGTACTGACAGAATACCGATGGACTCAACCTCAATAGATAAGAGATATATGAAACTAACTGAACCTGATATGGGTAATGTCAATTATTGGATGCTAAGATTTTTACCGTTCCTTAACCTGGAAGCAAGAATGAGTTGGACGACTAATAGCGCTGATACATTAAAACGAATTATTTCCATGAATGATACTGAATCATATATGGGTGCTACCGAAAGTGTTCCATGGAAATTTAAAGGTAGAAATGTTATTCTTGCTATAGCCAACCGATGTGGTGTAGAGGATGGTACCACAATTTTTGCAGGAAGTTCAGGTGTTTATAAGTTTAATGGAAAGGAAGTGTTCACAAATAATGTTGTCGATACTACAAATGAGAGTGTTAATCTCTATGGTAATTTAGGGAAAGGAAGGGAAGGTCTTCTAATTCGTGATGTTCAATTTGAAATCGACAGATAGTTAATTTTTTCCACGTTGAATATTCTCCATTACTTGAAGATGCAAGCTTTTTTTTTACTCATTTTTTATATAATATATATTCTTAACGATACAATATATCGGTAGTGCGTTTTACAGTTATGGGATATTATCTCTTATTTTGAATGAAGTATTGATAATTATTTTACTTTAAATAACGTCAAATTCATACAGTCATTTTGGAAAATCGCATTCTTTTGTTTCTCTTCGCCGGTGAACAAATCTAATCCGTATTTGTTTAAATCGACCCTTTCACCTTCGTCTGTTTCAATCTTAAACAAATTCAAAGATCTTGATTCAAGATGCTGAATCTGTTTCCAGAACTTATTCAAGTAAAAGAAGTCTGTATATTCTCTAATTTTTTCAACAGTATTCGTATCCAATCCAGCTATAAAATTATTCCATATTCTCATCTCATAATTGACTATATAAGGGTCCTTTCCTGGTGATTGCAAAGTCGGTGCGATTTTCCTTCTCATGAGGCTTAGCAATTTTATCTTTTCCCTTACACCTATTTTATTATCATATTGGATTTCCATCTCTTTTAGTCTATATGTGGTAACATCGAATGATGAGTATAGTCTGGCGAACAAATCATGATATCCCAGACTGATTGCATTTGAATACAGGATATACAGTTCTGGAATAAATAGTGCATTAAGAGGTGACCCTACTCCAGGTAAATCGATAATTATATTGTTTAAATTTGCCATCTTCTTTAAAATCGGAAAATTCAACCAGCACTTTAATTCAGGCATAAATACTTTACCTTCATAGGTTAGAAATCCGTATCTTTCCGGAACCTTATATTCGGTATTTAAAATTGATATGTATCTATGAGGTATCAATGCTGTGACACCATGGAAATTAGTATTAATTAACGGACTTAGCATTTCCAAGGAGCTGAAATGTTGATTTTTGCAATTATATATATGGAATTTGCGATTCAAATATAATCTTTGTTCATTATTGAGCTTATTAGCAAACATACTGGCTTTTAAAAGATCATCCCTTTGAGAGTTTACTACCTTTGTAACAGACTTTAAGGTATCATTGGTAAACTCGTCCGGATGACTGTTAACATAAGTTTGTAAACTTGTAATATTCATTGTAGGAATAAAGTTTTCATCCAAATCGCTGTGTTTTACAGTTGCTAAAGAAGATAAACTTTCATTGAATTTGATGGTATCTATGAAGTTTTCAACATATGGTTTTATGGCTTCAGTTGAAACACTCAACCCTGTAATATCGATGTATATCCCAGAATCGACATCAATAAATCTCGCATCAATATTATTTTCACCATTTCCTTTCTCTCTAATGGTTAATGAGCTACATACATCAAGAAGAAAACGACCGTTTCCCTCCCTAGGGTCCTCTAATATTAAACTTTGATTAAAGTACTGACTCAAGTAATGCAGATGTTTAATTGGCATCTGAAGGTCAAAATCATTATCCCATGGAAATGTTTCACCATTATATATATAACCATATAAGGTACCATGAGAAAGCCATGATATTAAGCCATTCGTTTTAACAAATTTTTGAAAAGTTCTGATCATTGAATTCAAACGATCCGAATAATCTTGAGAATTTTCATCCACCCACTTGTTAAAGAATACTTTGTCACGATGATGACCTAAACCTTTAATTTGTTCAATATTTCTGGCTTCTGAGAAATATTTGATACATAGGGCAGGATTAGTATTGATGGAATATTTTAAACTGTTTAGATATTGAAGATCATGGGGGGTTAAGGTTTCTAATTGAGTTTCCAATTCCTCAATCTTAGCAGTAGCATTGAATTCAAAATCCTGGGAATTTAAGTGAACCAAATCGTTGTTGTAAACTTCCTTGTCTATTCCATCGATATCAACTCTATAGTCTTTTGTCTTGTTATTAGTCAAAAACCTTTCAAAAACCTTATGATGGTCGAAAACAATATTTTTGTTTTGACTTTTGCCCTGAAGATACTTTGCTAATAAACCAGATTCGATGACATTAGAACGATTTTCTTGAATGAGAGGAATACGATATGTGGCCCGATCACTGTTAAGAACAGTCAAAGATAGGGGAAGCCGTGCACTATTTAAAATGTAATTTCTTGCCTGGAAATCATACACTTCAGGTCTCAATTTATCATATAGATCCTTTACAACAAATGGTGTATTGAATTTCCAGGTGCCGTTGTCATTATCAATGCAGTGATTACTCAAAAGGTCCATGTACGAATGAGAGGGTACCTTTCTTGCATTCTTATACCAAAATGGATCGTTGTATTTTTTTCTTTCCCTTTCGAATAATAGTTCGCCTAAATCTTCCTCCAGAAGTTTCAACTTCTCTAGATCGAAGGCAGTCTCAAATATGAATGTACAGGAAAGATCTGATCTTTTTGATGCAATTACCTTATTATAATCATGGAAATCAGCCCAATCATACCATGAAAATGGTAAAGCAGATATTTTATCGTTTGAAAGAAAATGATTTAAATACGCAGACCATATCATTCTTGGATCGCTGTCATAAAAGTCCAACTCTTCTATCGAAGTTACCTTTTTACCACGATTTGGACCTACTTTAATTGTCAGAAGATCCTTATTAAGTTCGTATTGATCAATCCATTCTGCGCTTGTGTCATATCTCAGTTTCATATATATCTTAGTTCCCAACTCAATGTTAGTTCCTTGGAATATTGTAAACACCGACTTAACATGATTAATATGACTATAAAAATGACTATCATTTTGATGAATATATAGAGAAAATATCGAGACCAAAAGCATCAATGTTAAGAGGATATGTTTGTAATTTCTACCCTTGAGTCTCCTCAGTGTATGCAGCAGAAGCATTGCAACGGTTCTACCCAGCATGTTTACACCCTAATAAATTACCAGATTATGGAAGGTCAATTAAGATAAATTATTAGGTATCCCTTTGAATTATTTGATGTTTGCCAAGACATTTTGAAAAGGTTCGCAAGTATGGTTGTGTGAAATTTCAGTTTTTATGGGATGAGTTCTGCCTGACTGACTCCGCGAAGAATTTGCAGGCGAAACATGCCGGATTTTTATGAAACAATGGAGGCGTCAAAACGAAATACCTATTATTATGTATTTCAAACCTATTTTTCTTGTCATGCCAACATCTCCTTAGACACGTAAATAAAATATTCGAACAATTGGATACACAGTTCCTAGTCTTACATGGTTAAATTATATACTGTAAAAAAAAATAATGCTTTATTTTCACGTCCGTTAAGCTAACTTTGTGATTCATATTCTTTAAGCTTACGTTTTAATGCGTCAATCTCCTTATAGGCGTTTCCTAGTTCTTCCTGTAGCTTTTCGTTTTCACTAGTCAATTGGGCTGCAGTCTGCTCCCCCAACAACTTTTGTAAGGTAAATTTTTCAATGTTGGTCTTTTCAGTAGCTTTCAAGTTAGCAATATATTCGGCGGAGCGCATTAAAATGGCAGCTTTGCTGGACTCCCTCATCGGTAAAAGAGCAGCTAGCTGATCGATTGCAGTGTTAATATTTTGACGACGACGTCTTTCAACCTCTTTATGTGATTCCTTACGTTGTTCCAGTGACACATTCAAATTTGGTTTACGTCCCTTTCCTCCTACTTCCCTCGTTCCATCCAAGTAATCCAAAGATGGTGCATCTACTTCCTTCTCTTCCATGGTAGAAGGACTGAAACTTTGTTCTCTTTCTGATGATCTGTTTTTATGTGAATCTTTAGTATCCGAAATCCCTTGGTGATCTTGCATATTTTCTTGTATACTTCTCATCACTTCTGCATGTTCCAGGATCTGTCTATTCACATCCAGTAGATGATTTACATTTGAATCTTCTTCCTGTTCTTCAGAAGCATCCTTATTTTCTGTAGCGTTATCGTCACGATTAGACCTGTTTTCATGGGCGAGTAGCTGAGAGTAACCAGCATTGGCTAATGCATTAGCAGCTGTATTGGAATTGCTTTCATAATCATCAAGGTTCTCATCATCTTTGCCATTGCTATGTGGGTTGGTGCTTTCATTTAATAACTCAGAATCTATGTTACCTTCGTTAGGATCTTGAAGTTTTCTCTTCTTGGAAAAATGTTCTGCTGGAGCAAGTGACTGGTTATCATTATTTGCTCGTTGATCTTCTTCCGTATTAGAAAGCATTAGTATTGAATATTTTTTTATCTATATCTATTGTTGCAGTTTATTGTCTTGCTTGGAAAACGTGATAAACACGTGTAATTTGTTCTTAAAGCTTGAAATTCTCTGCTGAAAAAGTTGTTGATTTGTGCTTTGCTTGTCCAAAGAAAAATATATTGAATCACTCCGCGAAGCCAGTACAATAGGAAAAGCATCTTTTATGGAAATGTCACTTATAAAGAACCGGTTTGTTAACAGGTATAAATTAGTTTATCTATTTAAATTATTAAATGAATGAAAAAAAAACAACAAAATATTTACATAAAGTAAATTTTGTCTATCTCGAAGCCAATGACCTCATTGAAGGTGGGTGACTAATTGTGCTTTGCACATCAAGATGGTGATGAATAGGTCTTTTCTTACCTGTAACTCCATTTACCATTTCAATGCTCCTGATAGAAGACGCACGAGATAATGAGTTCCCTGATAATGGCAACTCGCGTACCATTTTTACATTACCACTGTTGATACTACCGTTTCTAGATAAAGTCAAAGTACTTATTTCCTTTGTAGGTGCCTCAGGTTTCTTCTTTTTGTTATTTATCATATTATTATCTATATGTGATGTATCAATGAAGGAATCCGTTGGAGTCGGTTTATCCAGTATTGCATCCACAGTTTCATTTTGATCCGATCCATTTGTATCACCTCCATTTTCCTCACTGAGTGTTGATAACGGTTTCTCCGATTTGGCAGGTGATATCTTCTTGATTTTGTCTTTTGGTAAAATTGGAGATTCAGCGATCTCCAACATCGACCTTGCCTTCTTTACATGAAGTTGTGGTGGTTCTTGGGAAACTATGCTTTGTTCATCTAAATCATCTCTTGAAGTATCTACTTCGTTTAAGTAAAATCCACCATCATTTGTTGTAGATTTCCTTATTTCAGGTGTCTTAACAATATTTTCATCACATGGATCTACACAGGTTTCAATTGCTTTAAACCATGGGTCATCGAATAATTCCTCCATCGATAATCTTGTTTCAGGGTTTGGGTCAGCTAATCTCCACGCTACACGAGAAGCATCTGTACTTTTGAAATTTTTGGCCAATTTGTATTCACTACCTGGACCAGGTTTATGGCATCCCTTATCTCTAAAATGAGGATTTTGATGATTGATAAAGTTAGAATAAGAATTTTCATAATCTCTAAATCTCGGATCAGTATTACAAGAATCTATAAAAGGAATGATATTATTCACCAAAGTGAATAGTATAATCCCAAGGGCATATGTGTCCATCTTTAATGGATTATATGGTTTTTGTAGATGTTCTGGATAATGCTTTTTGGCATCCCAATACATTACTTCCGGTGGTGTATATGGAGGTGAACCAATCATTCCTTCTGTGGTTTTTATTGGACTGTTGAAATCATCGGGATCACTGTGATACCAATCAGAAATACCAAAATCTGTCAATTTACAAATACCAGATTTAGAAAGCAACACGTTTTCGGGTTTTAAATCTCTATGAGCAATCCCGTTATCATGACAAAACTTTACAGCTTCTGCGATTTGTTTAAATATACAATATTTTTCATTTAAAGGTACGTTTTTCCAGCCGCTTCTTTCAATTAGTTGGAACAGATCAAAGACACCTAATTCCATGACGAACCCCCACCCACGTGTGGTATATGTTGTCGTTGGTACTTTCAAAAGAAAGAATGTAGATGTAATATGTATATTATGACTCAAACTCTTGGCAATAATGAACTCCTTAGAACATCTCTTGTAAAACTTTTCAGGTGTTTCTTCATATATCATATTCAATTTTTTCAAAGCATAAATGTCCTTTTGTCTATAAACAGATCTGACTTTTCTCACCTCGCATGATCCACCAGATCCTATCGTCATATTATCGGGATCAAAAATGAAATTGTCCACCAAATGGACACTAAATTGTTTCATATTTTCTGGTAAGCACTCATTAGGATCTTTAATTGGTAATGGTAGCATTCTAATCTTTGCATCCCCATCATGTAAATAAAAACTTAAATCATCCTTCTTACTGTTAACAGTATCTATAAAAGCTGTATCAGCTCTCCCTACGTCATTTAACCCGTATGGATTATAGACAATATTTTTTTCGTCGTGCCAATTATGGGATATAAAACTTTGTGATCTCTTTGGTGTATCCAAATGATGTGTATGGAAAATTCTTTCCCTTTCGGGATGTAATGGAGCACGACGTTGTGGGGCAGCAGTATTATTTGCTGCAGGTATGAATGGATTATGACTATGAGCGATCAGATCATTAATTTGAGAAGAGGATTCAATGGATTCCACAGCAATGGCACCGTGGTGGTCCCTAGCCCCCAGATGATTCTTTTTATACAGGGAGGGTGACCTATTACGCCCAGCGGGTGCTCTTCTTGATGGAGCGATTGAATTACTACCTGCTGCTGAATCAAGGATATGGGTATTATCAACGTGAGATTTGGATCCTATAAGTTTTTTACCGAACATTTTTAACGCAGTCATGGAAGGGCTCCTTGAGGGCAATTTATCAGCTTTATTTCCATTAGAGGATGTCATTTTTGAAGGATTCGAGTGTTTCTCCTTTTCTTTTTATAACTGTGGAAGGCAGACTTTATGGTGGGTGGTTGACGTGCTTAGACCCTTAACTGTACTTGCTAACCGACAATTGTTTTACTTGGCTGTTTATAGCTTGTTGATAGATTTTCCAAGCACGAACTAGATAAGATATCCTTTATTCACTCGGTGAGTAGATTATCCCAATCCCCTTCTTTATATTTTTTACGGAGGAAGCAAGAGGTGGCGGGTGCGTGGGTTTCTTACGTATTTGCTATTTGCAGAAGGAAGCGAGCACCTGTCGATGTTTATTGTTGTTCCATAATATTGGTGGATTACGGACAACTCTGCTGGTACTATCCATGCTTAATAATCTTACTTAAGAATTATATATTTCTAAATAAAGTGTGTTTCTACATTTTCTATCTTGCAATGGCTTGTTAGCTATATCTCGAAAGTCTTTCCCTTTGGTCTGTCCCTCATCCATCTTGAGATCGGACGTTCGAATCGTCCTCGTGAGCTGCTCCTTTTCTTACATTTTTGGTTTATCAGAATAAATTGAATACATATATACTAGTAAGTAATAGCTTGTTTTTTTTTTTAAAATAGAATATTTAAGCATCTTGCAGCCAATTTCATTGGTTTGGGATTACATATACGAAGACTGTATCCACATTGGTGAAATAATTGGAAAACTGGCTATCCAGTCCCAAAACATTAGCTTGCCCTTTCCCATTTCTATCAGCACATATTTAGGACATATATTTTCTATTCAAGAGTGGAGAGGGGCTTGCATGCAGTCAGATCTCTCCTAAAGCGGTAAATATGAGTATTTACATACTCTTCAAATATTTCCGAATAAAGATATGAATATAAGATCATATAACAAACGAATCCTCCTTACTATACTGAATATGCAATGGCTTATCGAAAAAAAGTTCATTATCAAGTGATAATAATGCCAAATTGGCTTCATCTACAGTTCTCATAGTAATATATGCCTGTCCCCGTTGTCTCTTTGCAGATACTACCACCTTCAAAACTTCTCCATAAATCGAAAATAATAAATATAAATTTGCCCTCAAACGCTTGGAGTTAATCTTTTCATCTAGATTATTGACATATAATGTATTCTTAAGATGTATCACTTCTTTAGACTGAACTCTTTCAGCGGATCCTAGTTTTTTAAGATCTTCCTTGTTACCGCGTTTTACTTTCTTTCTTGGAGGTTCTGACATCTCTTAATAGATGAAATTGTATTATTTTTATTGCTAACTGACAAAATGGGTTATAATCATTTTTTCTTTAGCTTTCGATTCCTTTGAAGTTTTCAAGTTGATTTCTCTTAAAATTTCAAATTTCTATGACACGGAAAATCTTGATTACGCAGAAATGCTAGAGAATTAACAAGAAGATCGCATTACAGATAAAACATTTTCAAAATGATTCTTTTGAGGCGTCAGTCTATTATTTATTACCTATATGTTCTCCAAGATTATACTGCATCTCCTACTTACCAAAAAATGATAATATATTTCCTTTTTGTTGGTCGATCTTTTTCTTTTTGTTTTTATCTAACTGTAGAGACGACTTTCGCTTGTTAGAGAATAATAACCGCCTCTCACCCTCTGATAAATTCTTAGAATCACCATTAAAACCATTCAAACTCTCAGAAAGTTTTGAAGCTACATGAAAATCCAAATGCTCTTGAAAATCCTTCTCTGAGACAAATTTTAAGGAACATACCTGGCATTCAAATGCCGTCCCCTTATTTCCAACATCATCTCCTTCCACCACTGACGACTTGCGCTCTTTATTACCTTCTCTTCTCGTAAATATTTGTGCCTGTTGACCAAACATGTCAATCACGGTCTTTTTCTGGTCTATAATATCAAAATTACTAATCATCATGTTCATATTTATCAACGGATAAAATTTTGAAGCGTTACCTCTAGCAAATTTTGCGTCAAGCTCGGTAATTAATTGAGTCCCCATTCTCAGCAGCAGTTGATTATTGACTTTTGAATCTCGGTATACTAATTGGCAGGATTTTCTAGCAATATCACCTAGATTGGTTTTGACTAAAACTGCTATCGTTTTTGGCAATATAATTTTATTATATTCTTGTTCCAACTCTGTGATACGGCCAGTTAGTTCAGCACTGAAAACTTCTAGCCAGTCTATGCAATCAATGAGACTAGTGCAAGATCCTTGTCTCATATTCTTGTTTGACATCATCGATTTTACTTCAAGACGTGAATTCAAAAGAGTGCAATAACTACCTCTCACTAGCTCAAATATTTTGTCAGCTAGTGCCTTTGTTTTGGAAAGGTCAATAGTGGTATGTACCCCTTTCTTGTGGAATTCCTTCACTTTGACCTCAATTATGGATCTTAATTCATCCGGCGAGCTTGGCCAAGTTTCCCTAATATAGCGCAGACTACCCTTTGCTGGGACATCTAAAATTTCACCTATTTCCTGTCCTAATTTACCACCCATTGTCCAAAAACTTGTAATTTCAAAATTGCCACAATCAAGAAAATCTTCTAAACAGTTATTTTTTATTATAGTTTGTGCATTCGGTTTCTTAAAATTGGAACCCAATTTACAGACCGTCTTTGTACGTGCTATACCACACGAAGTAGTATACCCTAGGTTTGTTTCTATGATATCTCTGATCATTTGGGTTCTTCTGGATCCTAGAAGGAAAATAATATCGTCCCAATCATCTATGATCGGTTTATTTTGAGGATTAAATGAATTCCCCACAAAGGAAAGTTTCTTTAAATCACTCGGTACAGCCGGTAAATAAGATTTTAATTCGTAATCTCCTTCAATGAATGCCTTGCGTAACATTTTTAATTCATCACAACTCTCAAACTCTTCATCCTCACTAAAAATTAAATCTTGAAAGCATAGACGACCAAGATCTAGGAAAACCTCATCTACACTAGCCTTCTCAACCAAATCACAATTTTCCTTAAATATCTTCAAGATCTTTCTACTTTCTCTTCTATAGGGGTCCAATGAAACTTTAAACCTATTTGGTGGCAATTGCTTTTCAAGCTCTTTCATCCATGATCCGCACCCGTCATAGTAGGTCCACCATGATTCCCCTTTCCTAAATAACGCCGTATGAATTGGGATGAGACTCTCACATTTGGTCATAGCTTCTTGTACAGTATCCATTCTGGAAATACCAAATTTTCTAGCAGCATAAGATACTGCAATGATCGAGTTCCACTGTACACATACTACTGGATCATCTTTAGTATAGCCACATCTAATTTGTTCCACTTGTGCAAAGAAGGCATTTACATCGATATGCGCAAGGCATGACAAAGAGGATAAATATGCAGTTGATTGTGAATTCAACTGTATTAGATCATTCCATGAGAACTTAGACATCAATAGCCATCAGATTTTTATCGCTCTTGATCGTTACATGTTATTTGAATCTTCACGTTAATTAATCTGCGGTGGTAAAATTAGCGCGCCATTATTCATCTTAAATAACTGACATGGCTCAATGATTAGAAAGGAGAAAAACAAAAAAACAAGTTCTCAAACATTGAGTAAAATGCAAAATAATAGTGGACCAAATTTTACTTTATTTTTATATGTTGCTATTGGCGTTTTATGTAGAGAGGAGATTCATTATTCGACATGATTGTAACATTATTAGTTAGATAATGGATTCTAAACTTCTATGTCCTTTCATTAAATATACAAGAAATATAACAATAATAAATTCCGATAATATCATTATAAAATTTGATCATCTATATGATACTATAGGAATTCCAGCAGTTACTATGCTTAGAATAATTTTTCATATTGTACTTTTTCACCAGTTTATTAAAATATAATCGATTAACATTAAATATCTTGGTGTTTGCAGTGTAATTAAAATAAGTTAATTCTATCTCATTTTCTTCTTCTACAATAAACTCCAATAAAAGAATATATCAAATAACCAAATTATTATTTTTACTACTTTTTATATATAGTTATGAACGATATCACTTCGTAAACACTTCTGAATCAATACAATCAAATAGCTTAACACATTCCCCTTGCCAATTCAGGTATTATCCATATCAAAAAAAAAGAAATAGTCTTTAATAATAATAACTAACCTCCAGTGTTTCAATCTCCGAGGAAATCGATTACTATAAGCAATTTATTGTTAGATTCATCATGATAAGAAATGCTTTTTTAGAAACAAAGAATTGACTAACGGTATATTACCTCAAAAATAATATTACAGCTATAAGACCTCTTCTAGCTGATATATTACAATTGAAATATATTACAAGATTCGAAAAGAAGAAGAGAATGTACATACAGAAATATATGACAATTGAAAGATGGACCAATATAACCATTGAGATGTGGGTTATCTTGGTGAGTAATAGTCAGTAAATCTTGTTTGAAACCAAAATAGGAACCAAGTACAGTGTAATTATTTGACAATCTTAAGATAATCAAAAACTTGGCACCAGAGTGTCGTCAAACGTTTTTTTTTAAAAAAGAAGTATCAGAATACTCTGAAACAATAATATCAAATATGGGAGTGTACAACCAATAGACAAAGAAAAAAGATTGATGGAAATTTCTATTTTTTTATGGCCTTAGATTAGAAAATACAGAGTAATATATGGGATGGAATATTTGGATTTAAATATAAAAACCTTAGTTTTCTGGAATTTCAATTTCACCAGCATTAATACCTTCAATGACATCGTGAGGGTTCTTGAAGTCAACACGACAACCAATGGATTGAGCAGTACCCAAGATTTCCTTGGTGACAGAAGCTAAGTTCTTACCGAAGGACTTTTCTCTCATCTGTCTGGCAATTTCGATAATGTCATCCAATTGTAAGTTACCACTGTGCTTCACGTTCTTATCCTTCTTTCTGTCTCTTGGTGGTTCTTTCAAAGCAGTAATAACCAAAGAAGAAGCAGATGGAACAACAGAAGCAGTAGCTTGTCTATTTTGGATCTTCAATTGAACGGTAACCTTAATACCTTTGAAATCCTTGGTGGCCTTGGCAATATCTTCACCGACCTTCTTTGGGGACAAACCCAAAGGACCAATCTTTGGAGCTAGGGCAGCGGAAGCACCGACTTCACCACCGACAGCTCTCAAGTACAAGTACTTAACTTCAGTTGGATCAAACTTTGGAGGCATCTTATCTAATTATCCTTGTTTTTGGCACTCTGGATTGTAGATTAATTAAGGTATGTGTAATATTTAACCATATAAAGTAATTTCCATACGCTTCTTAATAATATCTTTGGAAAGACCAGGCCTATGATAGAGGGAAAAACTCTGTCTAGCATATTCCGACTGGAATGGGTTGAGACGCCAAGTTTTCGGTTGAATTGGCAGCGGCGCAGAGAAAGTACTTAACTAAAAAAATTAAATGTTTAAAAATAACAAAACACCCATACATTAAAATAGGTACGGATGTTAAAACAGTCCAAAACTATTAACGAGTTGATATATACTTGTGTTACAGATACTTGAATAAAAAGGCAAGAATATTGAAAAAAGTACCACTATTTGCGAGAACTTTAAACATGAATCTAAAGATCTAGTTCAATTTCTTCAACATTGAGAGTCTTACTTGTATCAGCCTTTTTCTGAGTCGTGCTAACAGTAGATGCAACGAACTGCACGTTACCTTCTTTCATTGAAATTTCCTCTGTATCCACAAGCATCTCAGTTTCTAACTTCCGTTTCAATTTCAACATATTCTTATATGTTTCTTTGTCACCATGTGTAAGCTCAAAAGTTTCCCAATAATCCCATAAAAATAAGTTTTTTGCTGGCGGGAGAAGATTTGCTCCATATTCTAAAATCTCCCTTGCACGGATAATTTCGCCAGCAGCAGCTTCTGCCTTGGCAAAATTCATTATATATGAAGATGATTTAGAATTTGGAACCTTTTGAACACAATCTTCATATATTTGCCTTGCTACTGGGAGACCTAAATTATTTTGTGCTTTGGAAATGCATAAATCCCATAATATGAGCCTACTATTCAAATTTGTAATTCCTTGACCATTAGTTCGAGCTCCTTCCCAAAGAATATCGACACTTTTCTTGATCAAACCATTATGAGTTTCTTCAAAATCACTGTAAATGATGAACATTGATTTGCAATCAATACCATATGGTAGTAACATTTTGATTGCTTGTTCAAATAATTCACGTATATGTTCTGTTGATAATGGTGATTCAGGTTTCATAATTTCAGCCAAATATACATTCCAAAGCTCATATTGTGTCTCAGGAGTGAAAAAACTAATAGCCCTTTCATATATTTGATATGATCTCTCAATCATTTTTTTGCTCTGGAGAAAATGTGCATAGTTGATAAACATCAATGGTGTAATCACTTTCAATTCTATTGTTTGCTCATATACTTTGATTACGTTCTGGATCATTTCCTTATCATCTGTTTCAGATGATGCTAATGCCTCAACAAGGTCAATATACAAACGCCACAGTTTTGAAGAATTGAAGACAACAGTTTGTGCTGGAATCTTTCCATGCCCATTTCTAAATTTTTCAAGCAATATTAATGGATGTTCTGGAATGGTTAATGCATGCTGTAATAAAGAGATTGCCCTATCTGCTCCATCAAATTTTAATTCTCTTTCTATCCAATCAATCCATATATTTGTTAAATCATCTAAATAAGGAAAGGGAACTTTTAAAGCACGATCGTAAATCTCTCTTGCTAAATCATAGTAACCACTGGCCCAATAGATCTGGGCGTAACGACACCAAAAATTTCCGAATGAACCTGGCTTTGGTACCTTTAATGGATCAATTGTAAGAATTGCTTGCGTAAATACTTCACACTTTTCTTTATTAGTCCTAAATAATGAAACCCTTTCTTGCCAAGCCGAGATAATGTTAGGGTTTTGCCTCAGTTTCAAATCATTTATCCTTAATTTACGTGTGGCTAACATATCTTTTAAAGAAGTTATATGTTTTTCCAGGAGCCGACCATATTTTTCATCATAATTCAATTCTTCATCTTCATTTAGCTCATTGACTACTGTTTCAATCAAAATCTGCTCAAATTTAATATGAAAGGTAAAAATGGCTGCAAACTCTTTCATTGAAGTGACCTTCTCAAGAGATTCATCCAACACCTTTTCTAACATTTCAAATTGTGCTCTTTTGATGTAATGCTTAGCCAGTATGACAGTTAGATTTATAGATTCAGCGGGGAATAACTCCCTCAACTTCATCATAAAATTAACGTATTCTTCATCTTTATGGAGCGCTTCAAGGGTATGCAAATAATTAACATTTAATTGGAATGACATATTTACATTCGGAAGCCAGATTTTCGATTCTTCCGATTTAATCATATATTTTTCGTATACTCTTTTTATTCTAGTATGATCGTGAGTCCTATACAGATAGAAAAGAGCTTCATTGGCTGATTTTGTATCAGAGACTTGGATGAACCTGTCTAGAAGTTGTGACGCCCAAATATTGGCATCTTCCTCTAATCCATCCTTTACATCCGAAGAAACGAATAATGCTGAATATACTGTTAGGAACAATTCATTATTTTGCGTATCATCTAAATTTGCTGCATCATCGGTAAACGTTAATGATAGTAACTTCTGGTATACAAATTGAAGAATAGGTTCCCATAACTTTCCTTGATCTTCTGGGCCTCCATTTCGCAAGGTCATATCAAAGGTTTCCAATATTAGCTTCAAATCACATTCTTCAATTGCAAAATTCAAAAACATCAAACTAATATTGAAAAATGGTCTCCCTTCTGATGCTTCTATGCACCTTTTAAAAACAGTAGCTATAGTCCTATAGTTCTTCTTGCTACTTGCATTTGCCTGACGCTCTTCATGAATAAGCCATTCTAAATACTCCTCCCACACTTTTTCCTCAGTCTTAAATTGAAAACAAAATCTTTCATATAACCATTCAATATATTGCAGCGGTCTTTTTTGTCGCTTCCAATTATCTATATATCGCCTCCACGTAAGTAAACTGTTCGGTGTCTTTAGTAAGTCATATTCGAATGCAATATCCTCTTCATTTTTCACATATTTAGAGATTGATTCGTTCATAATTCTGAATCTCAAGATAAAGTGTCACTAGAGTCACACTTATTCTTCTTATTGAATTTCGCACGCACATCGCTTAGATTCATTTGACCATATTGACCAGTATTCAAGCATCTTTCTTATTTTTATTCTTCTTACCCGGAGATGATGACACTGCCTGGTTGCAATTGCAAATGTTAGTTCTTCAATGATCAGACAAATGATTGATGATACAATGAGTATTCATGTATTAGCTACCAAGAAAGAGACATAATTGGGTTGGTGTCTCATTATTGTAACTCAGAGCGCCAGATTAACTGATACAAGAGAAAAATGTCTGGTAATAGAGAACAAGTGTTTCCCACCCGTATGACCCTAGGGCTGATGAAAACAAAATTAAAAGGTGCTAATCAAGGCTACTCACTATTAAAGAGAAAATCAGAAGCTTTAACGAAGAGATTCCGTGATATTACTAGAAGAATTGATGATGCTAAACAAAAAATGGGGAGAGTGATGCAAACTGCAGCTTTCTCCTTGGCGGAAGTGTCATATGCAACTGGTGAAAATATTGGATATCAAGTACAAGAGGGTGTATTAAGTGCTAGATTTAAAGTTAGAGCTCGTCAAGAAAATGTCAGTGGTGTTTATTTACCACAATTCGAGTCCTTTGTTGATCCGGAGATTAATGATTTCAAATTGACTGGGTTGGGTCGTGGTGGTCAACAAGTGCAAAAAGCCAAGGAAATTTATTCTAAAGCTGTAGAAACTTTAGTTGAATTGGCATCTTTACAAACTGCATTTATTATATTAGATGAGGTTATCAAGGTCACCAATAGAAGAGTTAATGCCATTGAACATGTCATTATCCCAAGAACTGAAAACACAATTGCGTACATTAACAGTGAGTTAGATGAACTGGATAGAGAAGAATTTTATAGATTAAAGAAAGTGCAAGAGAAGAAGCAACAGGAAACTGCTAGATTGGATGCAGAGATGAAGGTCAAGAAATTAGAAGAGGAAAGATTAAGCAAAGAGACCACCAAAGAAGGTCAAGAAACCATGATATCCGCCAGCGGGGTTGCACCTGCCGAAGCTGAAGTACTAGTGGCCGAAAATGAAGAGGATGTTATTTTCTAAACGCTAACTACAAACCGTGTAATCTACCATCATTTATACACAAAAAATAACAAAACACATATTACATTACGAATTAACTGAAGTCTTTCAGGAATAGGGCGAAATTATCTCATGATACTTGTTCGGGATGTTGCGAAATAGTCCGCACCCTTGGACATTTTAAGAATCGCTTCTCGAAAAAGCTCTTTATAACTATATCCTAGTCTGAAACTATCTATATTTACAATAAAACAGCTAACAATTGAAGGTTGGTGTGTCGGTCAACTAGTAATGAAACTATCATTTATCATAACTTTAATTCTCAGTTTGCCATTGATGGTAAGCGCTTTTCCCTTCGAGCAAATCAGAATCTTAGAAGTGGGAGAAGACAAGAGAATATCCGTCAGGGAATCAGAAAAGTTTTCCTTATTACGAAAAGGTGTAAAATTTATGGATGTCACCAAATATTATAAAGAAGAACAAAATTCTCGTCCTTTTTTCTCATTTTTCAGTAAAAAAGCTCCAATCCCTGTAATCCCTATATATGATTATCCTACTTCTATTTCACAAGCTGACAAAGTCAACTTTTTAACAGAACACATTGATAAGCAATCTATGCATGACAACTTAGCAAAATTTACAAGCTTTTATACTCGTTACTATAAGTCAGATACTGGCTTTGAATCTGCTGAATGGTTGCATAGTAAGATTTCCGAACTTGTTTCTAAATTACCAGATGACCAATACATCATAGAAAAAATTGATCATAAAGATTGGAAACAATATTCTATTATTGTAAGATTCATTGGTTCAGAGACTCCAGAAAATATCATCGTCATGGGATCTCATCAAGATTCAATCAATTTACTATTACCTTCCATATTACCTGCTCCAGGGGCTGATGATAACGGTTCAGGTACAGTGACGAACTTAGAAGCATTAAGATTATACATTGATTATTACCTAGCTAATGGAACATTGCCTCGTAATACCATTGAATTCCACTTCTACTCTGCTGAAGAAGGTGGGCTGCTTGGCTCGCTCGATGTCTTCACCCAATATGCTACCCTAAAGAAAAAAGTCGTTGCTATGTTACAGCAAGATATGACAGGTTATGTGTCGGACCCATCAGATGAACATGTTGGCGTTGTCACTGATTATACCACTCCTGATTTAACCAAGTTTATCAAGTTGATAATCGATTCTTATCTATCTATTCCATATGTAGAAACAAAGTGTGGATATGCTTGTAGCGATCATGGTAGTGCCACTAGAAATGGGTTCCCAGGTTCATTTGTCATTGAAAGTGATTTTAAAAAGACAAACAAATACATTCATAGTACCATGGACACTTTGGACAGACTAAGTTTCGATCACATGGCAGAACATGTTAAGATCGCTATTGGCTCTATCCTTGAATTAGGTGATTGGTCATTTGACAATAATACAAAAGTTTAGACTGTCTTAATATTTCTAAATGTATATCTACCTATAATCATATAAGTATGTACCGATTTCATGATGTATATCTTGAATCTTATGTAAGACAAAATTGTTGACCTGTTCCTTCAAGGCGCCAGAGCGAAAACGATAGCATCATCATTATTATATATAAACATAAATACCATTTTCATTGCCAGTTCATCTGACCACTTTTCATAGAATTGTGTTCTTAAAATACTTTTCCCTAATTTATTTCGACGATCTCATGGAAAAGGAAAACGTGAATATAGAAAGTACACCGTGGAATAACGCTTTAATACCACCATCACAGCGCTTAAACATTCTACTACTGTTAGCGGTCTGGTTATGGAATTGGATACTGAATTTCCTTGCTAAATACCAGATTGATGTATCTTCTCTAGTAAGGACCAGAAATCTAATGGATATGCCTCCTACACAAACACATACAAAGTTACAAAGCCAATCTTACAAATTTGCTGTTAGGTTTACTAAAATTGTTGTTCCAACTCATATCATGGCAACTATCATATTACTTTGGGGTTATCAGAACGCAGTATCTACTTCTTCTATACTACAAATCTTTCTATATTTGGTTCCTCTGATGGAATTTGCTTTAATTGGAACTTTAATTTTAAAGGAATCTGAAATCATAAGATATTGCACAAAGAGACTAATCTTAATTGAGTCGAATCCACGTCCGATGCGTAATACATATATTCTGTTATCTGATACTTTAACCTCCTTTGCCAAGCCGTTAATTGATTTTACAATCTACACGTCCTTAGTGTTTGGGTCCATGGCACATTTTGATTTATTGATCGCATCATTACCGGTATTTGTCAGAATATTCCAATGTTTGAGAGAGTACAGAATAGTCGGTGACAAATCTATGCTAGGTAATACTATAAAGTATTGTTTCAATCTTCCGATATTAATATGTGTATGGTATTCGAGATTACATGAAGGATCCTCTAAGTGGAATCAGGACTTGACCAACTTGTTACGTTTAATCAACTCCTCATATTCATTTTTTTGGGATGTAAAGATGGACTGGCTTATCGATGTTTCAAATCCAAAATTAAGAGCTACTAAATTGGCATTACCTGCACTTGTCTATTATCTTGGTATTTTGGTTGATTTCATCATTAGATACTGGTGGGTCTGGGTACTTTGGTATGGAGGTAGTAGTAATTTCAGCTTCATATTCTTCGATTTTGAGTTACAATATTTGGAAGTGCTTAGACGGGCCATGTGGGTAGTTTTCAAATTAGAATCTGAATATGTACTTAAATTATTTTCTAAATAGATAGATTAATGTATAATGTCAAATTTGAGGTTTCTCAGTCGTTATTAATCCAATCTCTATTCCTATAATAGACAATTAAGGCACCTTTTGCAAATTATTAAGTTATAACTTTTTTTATTGCAAAATAGTATTCCTTTAGCTCTTCTTATGTTTGTTTGCATGAGCTTTTCTTTGGTTTTCTTTTCTCTCGTTCTTAGTTAAGTATCTAAATTTTTTCTTCTTCTTTGGTTTCGTGGCTTTATCTACTTCTGCTATACCCAAAAACTTGGCATATTTAGTGGCTCTAGTTATACTTTGCTTTAAGACCTTTTCTGATTCTTCTAACTTAACATTATTCAAATTAGCAAAGTATTCAAAATTTTCATTTGGTTCTAAAGTTTCAATTTCAACGGTCGTTTTATCTGAATAGACGGTTTGCCCTTTTTTTAAGATAGGCTTCACGTTTGGCTCGTCCTCCGTAATATTATTGTCAGAAAATCCATCCCATGAGTCATTGTCTAAAGATGCTGCCATATTGTTGGAGTTTTCTTTTTCTTCATTAATATCGTTTTCAACTTCTCTTTCTATCTCAAGAGTTTCTTTAAATCTCTTCATTTGTTCTTCGATATCATCCTTCCTTTCTTGACGAATTTTCTTCCTTGCTTCAATCTTTGCCAATCTATCTTGTTCCTTATTATATTCCTGGGCTTTCTTCTGTCTCTCCAATTTACGCTTATGAAATCCTGTCAAGTAGTTTAGACGAGAATCTTTATCAAAGACCACTTCATCTGCACCGAATTTCTTGGATTGCTTAGTGACATAATTCTTTCCTTTGGTAAGAATCTGTCTGTTAGATGGGATAGCCATGATTATTTACCAAAAATCTGCCCAACTATTAACGTAAGCTACAATATCCCAGTCAAATCAGATTAATGAAGGTCCTTCAATGTAATAAATAATTCAATATTGCGATGAGCTCTTTGTCTAAAAATTTCATCATCATTATTATTTTTTTTTCAATTGCATGCCGGGTAAAACTGGATCGTAATCCGAACACATCAGCTTAAGAAATATTTAGAGATTAGCAAGTCCACTAGGTTTGCGCATTGTGAGTTGAAACACTAGCAACCTAAATAGAAGACATTAAAGTACGAAAAATGGCTCCTAAGAAGATTTACACACTAGACGATGGAAAGAAGAAAGCTGCAGGGACAGCAGCACCTAATAAGGATGTTAGTTCCGGACTTAAAGATACATATTATTCGATTCCATCTGTAACAAGGGTATTATTGACACTTATAATAGCGGTAACATCATTAGCTCTAGTGGGATGGGTTCCATTAGGCTATTTTGTATACTCGTGGACAGAAACATTTCGTTATTTGCAATTTTGGAGAATGCTGACAGCTTGTTTGATTCTCCCTGGTGAATTAATGCAATTTCTCTTCCAAATATACCTGTTGTACAGTAGATCTAAGGATTTAGAAACTAACAGGTTTTTAGTTTCCTGTGCGGTTAGTCCAACAATTGATTATACCTACTACTTACTATTTTGTATTTCTGCTATTGCAGTCGGCAGTAGTATGGTTTACGGTAAAAGCTATCCATTAATTTTAACTACAGCATTTGACAATTGTCTTGCATGTACCTGGGCCATTGACAATCTCAACAACAGAATCTCACTATTTGGTGTAGTAAATACCACTGGTAAATACATACCATTATTCCAAATTGTGACCTCATTTATTTTCAGTCCTGCTTCGTTTTTATTGAACTGCATTGGTATGACTGTCGCATATACGTTTAACTGTTTGGATACAAGAACTTTAGGCCCTTTATGGGGTTGGATCACTGGGAAACCAAATGGCTACGGTGTCTTTCCAGCAGGTAAATTTGGTCCTCCAACTGTCTTTGTTAGAATTTTTGAAAGCTGTATGGGTGAAGCAAATGGAGTTGTATCTGCAAGTCAAAAGATAAAACAAAGCAATAAAGGTGTAAAACTGGGAGGAATGTTTAACAGATCTAAGGGTCAGAAATTGGGATCGATAGATCCGTCAAAACAACCACCAAATTCATTTAAGAGAGAAAGAACCTCAGAGAATAAGAGTCGTCACACAAACAAAGAACCATCGAAAGTAGATAAATTAACTAATGAAGATCATTCTGCTGTTGGGGAGAAGGACAAGAATGAACAAGAAAAGTGAGTGCCGGACTACCATGATGTGATCTAACACAGTAATATATTATGCGTCTCTGTTTATGTATAAATTGATATATCATAAGGTAAAAAAAATAATTACTGAATTTTTATATGGCTACATTAGGCATCAGCATTAAGCATCAGGTACAGTAGAAAATCCTCTTTTTCTCCAATAGATGTACATTATGGTACAAGATCTATTAAACTGTAGTCAAGTTTTTCTGACTGATCTGCACCGATGTGGAATTCCCTATTATGTAATAGGAAGATCAGGAATATTTTAAGTCTCATGTATTTTTCCTCATTAGGAAAAGACCCAATGCTCGAGAACTCTTGACGTTTCATGCGGCGGCGACTTTTGAAAAATTTGAAACAATGTAATAATATCCTATATAAGGGAAGATGAGAGAGGAAACCATTTTCTGTTAAAATTATTCGATTAAAGCTGCAAACCACTGCAACGGCCAGATTACCAGTGAAGATACCATGGTTCAAGATAACCACCAGAATCAACAGGAAATGGACGTTCCAACACTAAGTGATGGAAAACTATATTCAGATATAAGAGAGAATCCCTTAGATGAAATATCTATTACTGCATACGGACTTGGAGCTCTTTCTGGAATATTCTTGGGCTTGATACCTGTTCTAAGTTTTACAAATTTTAATATTTACATGGTCGCATTTTCTTTGTTCCATTTCCTAGAGTTCTATATTACGGCAACTTATAATCCTGGTAAAGTTCATTCAGGATCCTTTCTTTTAAATAATGGAATCGAATATTCAGCGGCACACTTTTTCGGAATTCTTGAATGTTTGATTGAAGGATACTTTTTCCCAAGGAGTAAGCTAATAACCCCAACAAAAAAACTTTTATCCTGTTTTGCCATCTTAATGATAATAGTGGGACAATCGATAAGGTCAATTGCAATGCGCACTGCGGGGAAATCATTTTCTCATATTGTCAAAACTAAGAAAGAAAGTGATCATACATTGGTAAAGAATGGGATATATGCTTATTTGAGACACCCAAGTTATTTTGGATTTTTCTGGTGGGCTGTCGGGACACAACTACTATTGTTGAACCCGATCTCTACATTTGTCTTCGTGTACATCTTATGGTCATTTTTCAATAAGAGAATTACTATAGAGGAAAAATATTTAATTAGCTTCTTTGGAAATGATTACAAGCAATATAAGAGAGAAGTATCGACTTGGATTCCGTTTATCGAATAATCCAAGAAAAATCTTAGTTACATATGCTGAATACTTACAGACATGCATAAATTTAAATAGATCCAACTTCAATATTTAGATGAGTTTGATATGGTATTTCTATAAAATATATATCTCTTATTACTATAGTGGTCATTTCGGCACGGTTAAATTCTGACTGATAGACTTAGATTCCGAAGGTATATATTTGAATGGCATGACGGTTGACAACATACCATTACTACATGTATTTGAGGATATTGACAACTGTCTTTTCTGTGGTAGCAGGCTTTCGGCAGAAGCTGAATTTGAATGTACTCTCCTAGGAATATATGGTGCTACTATTGGTTTATTTATTGATGATATTGGCATATTCACAAAAGATTGCTTATGGGATTCTGCATCAATAGCAATGCTTGGTAATAATGGTAATTGTGGGGTGGGTACTGAACTAGTGGTGTTAAATGAATGCTTGTCTTTTTCTATACATATTTTGTTAGCTAGGATAAGAGAAGATAGACCGGCTTCATCATCTTCTCCCTCCCCCTTCTCCCATAGATTTATATGACTATCTTTAGATGATGGTGTCTGGTTAGTAGCTATTGTTTCCGTGTCGTGCAATAAAGTTGGTGCTGAGATCGTGCTATTAACTAGCACATCTTCTTTTGACAGTAGGTCAGAAACCAAAGGAAGCATATCATTCTTATCTAATAATTTCTCTGAAGTAAGGACATTAGATTGTCCCGTATTTAGTAGAGGTTTGCCTAGTATGTTTGGTACCCCTCCATTGGAGGGTTCAAAGAAGCCAATACTATCCTCATTGGTGTTATTTTTGGTAGGCGTAATTGTAGTATTTGCCATACCTGGATCCAAGGTCTTATGATTTACTCCAGCGTCTAAAAATGGATTTGCTATCCGAATGGAAGTTAGTTCATTTATCACTTCTTTATCTTTCTGGTTATAATTATCAACTTCTTCATCACTATCCAATGATATGATCACTGGCCCATCTACAGTCTTAGGTATATTCTCGCTATTTTCATTCGAAAGAGATTCTTCGGAATTCTCCTTTTTGAGAGTTGTTTGTCCACCAGTTTGCGGGGTTCTACTGTGAGTACAATTATCTCCTTCACCGTCATCCTTTTCTTCACAAGCGATCCAATTACCATTCCTATCTAACTCAACTTGAGCAACATTCTCATCACATGTTTTTAAAATATCATCCACAAATTCACTAATTGCCAAATCTGCCAAAGTCAACCTAACCTGGCAAATGGGACATTGCCATGTAGGGATTTGCAGTTGAGAATATATGAACCATAATGCATCGAAACATTGTGTATGTTTGCACATGATAGATTTTGCGGGATACTTCATTCTGGTACAGGAAATGGGACATTCTAGACTCATTACGATAGAAGTTGTCATAATATCTTCATCATCATCCATATTTAACTCATTTGCGATGTAATGTAGTGTTGCTTGTTTGAGAATCTTAGGCTGCAGTAACACCCCCTTTAAGAGTTCTTCAGGTTGGATTAATTCTACGATATAACAGAATATACTATATTCGTGTTCGGTAAGTGCATAAATGAACTGTAAAATGTTTTGCTGTTTCACCGGTTTAATATACGGAGTTAGATTTGCTGGTTTAGCTGTACCGATTTTATTCTTTAAACCCCTAATATTATCTTTCACTAGTATATTGTTAAATCTTAATTCGTTACGTTTTGGAAATTGTATAGGTTCATTACCACTAGATCCTAGCGGAGTACACATCCCACAGAAAAGATACAATCCATACTTAGACTTATCCTGTAGTAAATTCCAATCCTCTTTGCCTAAATAAAATCTTGCCATTGCAATACCTCTTTGTGAGGTAATCTTGACAGGCTGGGCTGTATCTGGGATGAGCTTCTTCAATTTGTAAAATGGAGACTCTTTAAAATGCAAAGGTGCTGCAACAGGTTTTAAACCGATAATCGGTGTTGTAGCGGACATGCTAATTCCATCAATAGTATCTCCCATTAATAATTGTCTATGTATTAGTCTATAATTCGGTATAGGTAATGATTGCTTCGCATTATTTATCAATATCAAAACAGCCTTCGGTCTACATTTATCAACGACTGATCCTGTAATTGTATTTTTAAGAAAAATTCTTAAAGTCTCTTGCAAAGCAGCCTTAGGTTTGGGGAGAGAAAGACCAATAGATTTACAGATATTTTTTAGATCATATACCTTTAGTAACTCCATCTGTGTTATGGCTGCATCTATCTCAAATCTTAAATTGTTCGATGGCGGCGGCATCTGACTAGTCATCATGTAGCGTAAAATATAACAACCGTATAACTATTGTTATATAGGAAAAAAATGATGACACTATGAGATAGTGAATGAGAGGTAATTTCTCTCTGGTTTCTTGATAGCAGTCTTTTGCCATCTGCAAATTTAGAATTCAGTTTATGACTAACCTGAATTTTCAAAATTCTGTCAAAGGTCAAAAATAACCCGAAAAAATTACTGCGCATTTCATGTGCCGGGATATATAAGCAATGATTTATTTTGGTTTGAATTTAATGTTAAACTATAGATAATATACCTGTCATTTTATAATAGAGCAAAGTAAGTCATTTCATACTTTCTATCAGTGGTTTCCTAATGCTTTTAAAGTTGCCTCAACAATGGCGACGTGTTCAGCCTCATGAACTCTATTTTCATATTGTTCCAAACTCTCTTCACCTGGTTTAATGACCAGTTCTTTTATCACTAAAGGTTCACCTCTATCTACTTCTTCAATGACATAATGTACCATGCAACCTGATACTAATGGTTTCTTGCTTTGCTGACATTCTTCCCATGCCATCTCGATGGCATGCGTTGTTCCATCAAATGCCCCAGGTAAAGCAGGATGCAAGTTAATAATTGGGACGCAACCAATCCTAGACAAGAAAGTAGATCCTAAAATCAATAACCAACCAGCACAAACGATCAAGTTAGGTTTATCTTGAAGTATTAGGTCAGCTAATTCGCTTTCGAAAGCACAACGTGCATTAGCACGAGCTTCTTTATCATCCTTTGGTATATCTTTTGTGTATGAATACAGTGATTTTATTTTAGTTGGAATGCATGCATTTGCTGCTCTTGTTAGACCATATGCTTTCTTACTAGAGGACACCACAGAGACAATTTTTGCATCACCTAGTAATCCACTGGATTGTGCATCTATTAATGCTTGAAGATTGGAACCAGAACCAGATATAAGAACGGTAATTCTAGACATGTAGCTATTATTAATCCTTTGGACTGTTGAAATAGTGTGGGAAGTCAAGTAATGTTGGTGGAATGGCATTGAAAGAAACAATGATTTAAAAAGTATGAAATTTCTTACCAGTTTAAGTAATTAGAGTCAGCTCCGCGCTTATGTCCTGTGTGACTCTGTTAGCTTCAAATTTTCCATCGAAAGACAAGACTTTACAAAGAAAGAATAGCAGAGTGAAATAAAACATATGCCATTAAAAGAGATAAAAATCTAACATTAGCTAAGAACGCATTATACTAAGAACCATTGTCACTGAGTACCAGGCAGAGCTATATACTAGCTGCGGTTTCAAAAGAGATACAAGGATACCACCGAGGAAGTCCTTCCCAGCCGAGCGAGAAGAAAGTCTTCTCACGTTATATTTAGAGGTGAAGAATTAGGTGTATTAAAGAATAACTGTTGATTATTTTGCCTCTCTTTAACCCTTTGCTCTTCCTCATTGCCTTGATGGTAGAATATAAACAGACGTAATAAGTGACTCATTTTTGAGACAATCGCCATTATTTGTATAGCTTATAGATCTATATCATGTTATAAAATTAATAGGTTGTTCTGGTACCAACTATTTGATACTGTTGACATAAGTACCATTTATAGGATAATTTCAAAAGGACTTTCTTAAGAAACAAAGGGTCAACTGATAGCGATTGAACTAGATAATGAATACTTTGACACATTATTCCAGTTACATAGATCCTTCAAAAGTACGAACGTTAATTGTCCCTATAGGGCAATGGAAACGTTCTGAATTCAAAGCTACAGTGTCAAAATTGAAGGATTTTAATGAAATTCGTCTTTTAGATATAACACCTATAGATAGTCCATTGTTCACCCCACAAGGTTTCCCGCATGGTAGAATCCTATTTGATTTTGCTACAACTGCTCATGCCGATGAGCTAGATATATTCCTTTACGATTTTGAACCATTTAGAAAGACATTTATAATCATTGGTTTGGTGAATGACTCTAGCGATCCTGATACAAACCTTAAGACATTAAAATCAACTTATCAAACTCCAATATCACATAACTTGATATACACATCAAATATTTCTAAGACAAACTCAAACGTATTCACCATTCAGTGTTCAGAAAAAACAAATTTGGAAACCATATTATGTGATATAGGTAGAAATTTTCTGCAGTCTCTGAATCATTATTATACATCATATAAACATGTAACTTTGCGATCTCCAGGCACCATTGGTGGCAACTCAGTCCTGAAAACAACATTAACACGTCAAGATAATTCTTCAAATCTTTCTTCAACAGTATTATCTTCCAATTCAGCAAAAAACAAAAGATTGTCTTCATTCGAAATGACTACAAATACCTTGAAAAGATCTGCTTCTATGAAACTGGCAACCACTCTGTCAACATCAGATAGCAGAGCACAGCAGAGATCCAAAGGTAGACAACTGAAAATCCTTGGGAACTTCCAATTGTTAGCTGGTAGATATGTCGATGCATTGGCAAGCTTCACAGAAGCCATTGCCTTACTTCACAAGATACGTGATTATATATGGTTGGCTTCTGCTTTGGATGGTGCCTCATTGTGTTTTATCCTATTATCTTATTTGAAACTTTCTTTCCAGATTCCAGAAATAATAACATTAATATGCCCCGTTGAAACAAATAATAATAATAACGGGGCCATTAACTTGAACCCCAAACAGGGAAACGAAATAAGTTCCCCACGAAATAGTGTCACATTTACAGCAATGCAATCACCTAGAAATTCGGTAGCATTTCAATCTAATCTAGCACTTAATATTGATATCGAAAAAGTAAATTTACCTCTATTAATAAAAACAATATGTGATAAAGTTCTTTATTATTATGATCTGAGCTTATCATCGACAAGTGAATATGCTCCCCAAGTTGTTTACTATAAGATTATTTTAAGAACTTTAACATTTATGACCACAGCCAGACAGGGTCCCGGTGTAACATTAACACATAATTCGTTATCTGATATCGTTAAAGGTACTTCATCATCAACAATAAATCATAGAGTAATTAAAGACCCTAATGAGGCAGCTATCTTTGATAATATTGATATATATTATTTTGCCAACAAATTATTTGAATTACAGTTGAAGGATATGGATGTTGAAGCTCAAGCAGATGTATATACTACTTTGACCACTGTATATGGTTCCTTAGGATTTAAAAGAAAACAATCATTTGTACTTCGTCTATTACTGGTAACATTATTAATGAGTTCCGAAAAGATTGCATGGCATTCAGATTATAGAGAAATACTGACGAAGTTATTGTCATTATATGGCATTGAAAGCAATTCTGAAGGTTTGATAGTAATAAGGGAAGGGTGGTTTGATCTTCAAATTTCAGCATTACAGTTATGTCTCCGTGTTGCCAACGAGATCGGTGACTTCGAATATATTACAAAATTTTCCCTGTTTCTCCTAACAAGATACACCCAAATTCTTACAATACAAGAACAACAAAACTTGTTTAATAACTATATTACGAAATGCATTACAAACGGGCTTATAACACATTACTGGGATCCATGTATCATTAGAGAAATTACACTGAATAAGATTGAAGTGAATGAATTCAATGCTGGAAATAATGACGTTCCGTTAGAATCTGTTGTTTTTGACAATAGTATGATGAACAAGAAAGTATCAGAGATTAATACATACGAAGTGTTTAACCCTTTTAAACAACTCGCAATAAAGTCAAAAGTGCCCAAGAAGAAAGCAGGATCTGCCACCCAAATGACTACATTTGTGGTAGGGAATAAATCTGAGCTGGTACTAACAGTTCAAAACCCTTTTAACTTTGATATAACTGTGAATGGCATACAACTTAACTCTGAAACTCTGAAATATTGTGAATTAGAAACTAATGAACTATTCCCAGATAACCCCTTTATAATAAAGTCCAATACCACCTGTCAGATTACACTTGGTATTAATATAAAGAAACCAACTTTTCGCGACGTGCATGTTATTGACTCGTTGAAAATGTCTATCCTAGGTTTACCAGAGACGGAATTCAAGATAGTTACATCAATAAATAATGATAGTAAACCTTCAAGTACGTATGATGGAATAAAAGATTATGAATATGGGAGTGCTCGAATCAAGATCTTACCGGAACAACCGGATTTACAGTTGATTAACACTTCCAAGATGACCGACAATGTTTGGATGATGCTTGATGGGACGAAAACTTCATTTAAAGTGATGTTGCGCAACAAATCTCTAAATTGTAAAATCGATTACTTACAATTTACTATAATGACAAATATTGAACAATCATTAAAAAGTGATTATTGGAAAAACATGAGACCAGATGATTTATATTCATTTGAACATGAACTGAATTGGCTACGCGATAAATGCGTTACTATTTGCAATGCGCCGGATAAACTGGAGCCTAGTGAAGTTGCAACGTTTGATCTACAACTTGACTTAACAAATGCACCTTTAGATTTTAGTGGATTTGATCTCTTAGTACATTATGGAATGAACGCCGAAAACAAGTCTTGTATTTATTTGAAGAAATTTCATATCCCGTATAGTGTCACCTTGAAAAGTTCAATCGAAGTGCCTACTATTGATATTATTCCATTGATGAATTATAATTTCCCTACGGTGAAATCAGTTGATTGGATAGATTATATTACAAAGAAACAAGATTGTGAAAATTCACAAGATAGTGAATATGTGCTGTTATTGCTTGATATGAGAAATTCATGGATAGATGCTATCTCCTTAAGCATCAGTTTTGATGATTTTAAAAGTTCGAGTCATCTAGTAGAAGCATCCCATACATTAAGAATGATTGTTCCTATAAAAAAGATTCAACTAAAAGATCATGACTTTGCTAAACCTATTCCTAAATTAACGGAGGGTAGACAATTTATTCAAAGTGGGATACCCGAAGAAGAAGAGCTTGTAATGAGAGAACAATTTTGGTGTAAAGAACACATCTTATCAAAATTGAAATGTTCCTGGAATTTATCTACTGATAGTTCTATTGTAGGTACAGTTGGTTTTAGAAAATTTGTTCAGAGACTTGATTCAAAAATGGTAACTACTTTATATCAAGGGAAGTCTTTATTTGATATAAAATTAATTGCAACCAATGAACAAACCAACATTGGTGAATCAGTTACCGTAAGTGCCACATTAAATCCAATGAAAACAAGGAATGATGATACCACCAATTCATTGGTGTTGTTAAATTTCATGATATTTGATAAACTTGCATCGAAAGTTCTTCCCAAATCTAGCAGGAGGATTTTATATAATGGTGATTTATCCAGACTAGTTAGCATATCACAGGTTAGTGAAGTTCAATTGGAACTTTTCCCAGTAGAAAGAGGTAATTATGAAATATCTGTATGTGTTACAAAAATATCCAATCCTGATGAGCTCTTACAATTCAACACCAGAACCGTTTCATTTATTGTTTTATAGCCACAAATCATGTAAAAATGAATTTAACTACAACAATGTAAAAAAGCATATTGCATATTTTTTTTCATTTCACTGTTAATAGTATTTATTTTTCTGACATTATTTTGTATTAAATTAACTAGGATATAATAAATACAGTACATATATAACTTGTTGACGTAATGAGCTGAGATTAAAGTTATTAGAAGACATGATTTTATATTTTATTTGGATGCCCTATTTAATAATTAATATATGATATTTAAATAGGAATAGAAATAGGAATAGAATAGTTTGAGTCCAAAACCTATCCTTTATATAATAATATTTTACATGTCAGTGATAAGTAGACAAGATAATCCTAAGTTTATCTTGCTAGCTATTCCATGACTAACTGTGGCTGGTTGTGGCTGACTTTGATTGACTTTGATTGAATGTGGCTGACTGTGGCTAATCCATACTATTGTGTTAACCTACTTTAACATAACTAAATAAAGGTGATAAAACTAATCGTCACAAGGATACTTGAATAAAATATTCTTTATTTACTTTTCTTCTTTAGAAGTTTCTTTACTTTGTTCTTTCACCTTACCGTCAGATTTAGGAACTCTAGCAAGGTAATAGAAACCGACAGCAGCAATATAATTGATGGCGATGAAACAAATAAAGATACCCCAGTTTCTCCACCTTCTAGAGTATTCAGAACTAACTGTCTTCAAGAAATCATTTGTGTAAGAGTATTGACAGAAGGAACAACTATCTGTGGCAGATGGATCTGCCAAATAACCAGTTCCAGCCATTTGAATATATGCCTTCATATACTCACCACAACTTTGTCCCGATGGTGGAGTAAATTGAACGTACTCGTAAGAGGAACATTGAACATCGACATTAGCTAGACCGACTGACAAGAAGGCATCAATCAAATAAGTCAACGGAGAAACTCTATACATGAAAATCCAAAATCTTGGCATAGCAGAGGGAGTTGCCATCACACCACAGAATGATAGAGCCATAGTGAACATCAGCGAAGCGATATGTGCTGCTGTTTCTGCAACTTCAATAAATGCAATACATGCAATACCCATAGAACCGACGTAGACAAAGAATGCAGTGGATAATAACCAGTATAAACCACCTCTTTCATGTAATTGTCCAGCAACTGAAGCGTTCATGTAGAAACCAATGGCATAATAGAAAATACAATAGGCAATTGTACCAGCCAAGAAATTCCAAGGAATTTCTACGAGAATTTGAGATAAGATAAACGCCTTCCAGGAGAATGTTCTTGAAGGACGTTCTCTAGCTTCATATAAATCTCTTTGTTGGACAAAACCTGGCAAATATTGTTGCAATAATGGATTGAAAATAACGGTAAACATAAATGTAGCTAACATTTGATTTTGTAAACCTTGCATTGACCTATCAGCTTTGAAAAATGTGAACCCAATGAAGATCTCATTAAAGATAGTTAATGAGTATTTGGACCAAATATATTCAGGTGATCTCCAATATTGTTGAAACAAACGAATACTAACCAACTTACATTGATAGAAGATACTGGTAGCAAATTGTTTATGTTCTTCTGCAGTTGCCTCTTTCGATCTCTTTGGCAATTCTTGTTCCATCCAATCCAACTCCTTTTGGACTGCTTTGTATTCATCAGAATTTCTCCAAACTTGATAGTAGTCTTGACTAGCATGAGAACCTGGAGCTGCACCAACAACTTCTAACATCCATTCAGCTGGATTAGCCTTCGGTGGACACTTGTGGGCACCTTGGCTTTCAAAATAATCGATCATAGTTTGACAGCCTTCACCCAATTCACCGAAATATACGGTTTGACCACCCTTTTGTAAGAATAATAAACGGTCAAATTCTTGCATTAATATAGCGGAAGGTTGATGTATGGTACATAAGATAGCCTGACCATTTTCAGCTAATCTTCTCATCAATTGGCAGGTAGCCCAAGCAGTTTGTGAATCTAGACCAGAAGTTGGTTCATCTAAGAAAACTAGCAATTTTGGTTTAGCCGCTAATTCGACACCAATAGTCAATCTTTTTCTTTGTTCAACATTTAAACCTTCACCTGGAACACCAACAACAGCATCAGCATAGTTTTCCATTTCTAAAATCTTGATAACTTCTTCTACGTATTGATTTTTCTCTTCAACTGATACATCAGCAGGTTGTCTCAAACAGGCAGAAAATCTTAAAGATTCTCTAACGGTTGCTGTTTTCAAATGTAAGTCTTGTTGTTGACAATAACCAATTGATCTTGGAAAGGATTCATCACGAATACGACCATCGACATATATATTACCACTAATCACACCCATAGTAACTCTCTCTGCTAAACAATCTAATAAAGTAGTCTTACCAGCACCAGACGCACCCATTAATGCAGTTAAAGTACCAGGTTTAACCCAGCCATCAACGTTACTTAGGATACGCCTAGTGTCTTTCTTGATTGGCACATCATAACATAAATCTCTCCAATGGAATATAGCTTCAGATTTAGAGAGACCCACTTCTGAGTTGACCAGATGTAAATCTTCCATGGATGTATCGTTAATCATATTCTTTTCGGTGGTGTTTGATTCTGAGGTCCCTGCGCTAGCTTCCAAATCATTTTGGTGTTTATCCTTTAGAATCCCTTGTTTCCTCATCTTTCTCACTATAGATTGTGGGAAAACTAGCATCTCACCCTTTTGTTTAGCACCTTCATTATATTCACAAACGACTAAGTAAAGAAAAAAGAAGAAAATGACGTATGCCATACCTACACCAAACCCACGCCATTTATGTTTATGTTCGTACCCATAACTTTCTTTCAAAAATAGATCCCCACTGACATAATCTTCACCAGGCATAGAACCTACAGCAGCACAAACTCTATCAGTACCTGTTGCGTTCATATATACAGGACCGGCTGGGATATACTGAGCGCATGGGAATCTTCTATCATGGAATTCATTGACCATTAATGATTCGAAAAGGTATGCCAATGGGTTAATGTACCAAATCCAAGTCGACCAACCTAACATTTTTGTTTTTGGAATTGCGAAACCGGTATACATTGAGATTGCTAACAATAACATTGATGCCGGCACCATAGCTTCTGAGAAAGTCTTTGTCAGAGAACCAACAAATCTGAACAGATGAGACATGGCAAATGTAGCAACAACACTGATTAAGAAATAGAAGAAAAATGCACCTCCATTTCTCTTAAAATTCACTAAGAAATAAAAGATAATGTTAAAGAAAATAGCTGTGACCACTTTGGGCGGTATTTCAGATAGCACTGAGGCAAATGCATCAGCACTTGGATGATATAAAGAATAAGTTTTATGTTTTTCAGTGATGGGTCTTGCCTCATACAGAGAGAAAATTTCTAATAGAGATGAAAATGCATTAAATAGAATAGCGAAAAACATTGCTGCACCGCGAAAATAAAATGTGGAGCTATCACCTCTTTTTTGTACCTTATAAAACATAGAACCCAATATTAAAGCCATTACAGAATTTCCAAATACTTGAAATAAAGTCACAGAAGCACTCTGTTTAATTCTCCAATAGTTTCTTATTAATAAGTATTTGACTTGCATCCCATAGTTAACGACATAAGGTGAGGAAGGTCTTGATCTCTTTGATTGTTTAGCAATGTGTGCTTCTTTAATAATTTTACGTTGAGATTCCTGATTAGAGTTTAATGATTCATCAATTTGTTTTATTAATCTTTTATAGTTCTCGGACTGTATCCAATATTCGCCCATTTCTTTTGGAGTCTGTGGAATTTTTATTCCCTTCTTTAACATATCCTCATTCATTACTCTTTCAGCTGGACTTGTCACTGACGTTAGGAAATCAGCAGTAGTTTGTCTTGGTGGGCACACATACCCCATATCTTCGAAATATTGTTTACCTTCATTTGTTGGACCATAGTAGATCTGATACCCGTTATCCAATACACAAACTTTATCGAAAAGGTCATAAGCATCCTGTGAACATTGATAAATAGCCACTGTGGCAGTGGAATTAGCGATATCAGCTTGTGTCTTTAAGGCACGCACGAATTCTAAAGCGGTTGCTGAATCTAGCCCTCTAGTGGCATTATCCCAACATTGAAATTTCGAACCACAAATGACTACTTCAGCGATAGATACACGTTTTCTTTCACCACCTGAAACACCTCTAACTAGATCGTTCCCAACTTTTGTATCTCTAGTATGTGATAACCCATAAGTGGCCATTACCACCTCAGTTACGTGATTAGCGAAATCTTCTCTGGGGACACCTTTAATTCTATTAGCTGGCGTCTTTAATCTTGCCACTGTAAATAATGTTTGATACACTGTCAAATGGGGTAAATGAATATCGGACTCTGCATTGTAAACGACTTCACCTCTATAATGTCTTTTAATATCCTTTGGTGCTAGGCCGCTAAACGATATGGTAGAGTCCTTTGAAATATTAAACCCATGGGTATGTGAAGATATTGATTTTAAAAGAGTTGTACAACCTGAACCTGGCCTCCCCAGTACTACTAATAGTTCACCAGGGTTTAAAATCCCATCCATGGGTTTTAAAATTTGGAAAGTATCATCTTCCTTTGCCGGTGTGCATTTTCTGTAAATAAAATTTACAATTTTCCAGGGCATATTCAACACGTTAGATTGATAAGAGACATCAGCTGAATCACCAGAAGCAGATAAATTTTTCCATACACAGCCTAAGGAGTATGGTTTATAAAAATCTGGGTCTGTCTTTGCTAAATTAGCCATATTTTTTACCCATGCTGTACTTGAGAAGTTCTCACTGTTAGGATCTAATTTATCATTATAACCCGGAGTATCAGGATTTGTATAAACTGGATTTATTCCTGGTAGACCAGCAGAATATATTGATTGTACGTCAGAGTCTATATCGACGTTACTTGCAGATTGATGTAGGGAGGCAGATAATTCTGTCAGTGATCTAGCTAAGGAACGGACTTGATCCTGTGCGGCATCATCGAAACCCATGTATGGATGGTCAGATGAATTTGCGTCCAAAGAGCTTCTTTCGTCTGTGAGGTTTGAATTGGAACCCTCTTTCATCCTTGAAGAAATAGAATCATTTGAATCTAAATTCTCAGACATTATTGTTTAATTATATGATTTTGATTTGATCTTATTACGATTTGTCTTGTTTGTAGTTGTGTGGTGCAATTGAATATTTTATATGTGATAATAGCAGTTGCTTTAAGTTGTAAAAATAATAGAATGTAGTTAATCTTTTCTTTATTGTATAAGTTTATGAGACAGTAAAGAAGGAGTAATTATTTCTATGTAACCTTGTTATCAGATACGGTAGAAACTTTAGATAGAGAAAAGTTAAAAGCTGTTACATTTATATGACATTATATATGTATATATTCGTACCAGGAAAAAACAGAGAGGAGAGTTGATAGAACGATATATTCTGCTATAATTGGGTCCCTGTTAAGGCCTTACTTGCTTGGCTTGGCCTTGCCTTGTTTCACCGAGGACAGAACAAAGTCAGGTTAGTTTATATGCAAGAGGAGACAGGGAGGTGGCACTGTCCGCCCCGTGGCGACCGTTCCCGCGGACAGCTTTGGTCTATTGTATGTACAATTGTGGGTGGTTTCTCTGCAACCCTTGCAATTGCAGAGAACAGGCCGCACCAAGGAGTTAAGGAAACAATACGGTATTGTCTGGGTGTTTGCCAATTCCACGGTTCGGGGTTAGTAATGCTCTGAGCCGGCGTCCATTGGTCTCTCTCCGTGGAAAATCACCGACTCCGTCTCCGCGGATAGATCTTTATTGTGGAGTGAACTAAATACATACATATATCTATATCTATATATTATTGCTAGTATTATTATTGACATGTCTTGTATGGGATTGCCCGTTGTTACTGCAATGGAGCTTCCTCTGCATCAACAAACCTTTGCAGATTGTTCAACTGATCCATTAATTTCATCCTCTTGTGGTATTTTATCTTATTGTTATCCATTTCCTTCTTGAAAAATTTGGGGATAAAGGGTTCCGCCCCGAGACCATAGGGACCTAAGACTCCTCCAAATGCTTTGGAGGGTCTTAATTTATCTGAACCGACTCTTTCCATGGCTTCACCTTCAAATTTCTTCATCTCTTTACTATACTCGACGGTATGTTCCCATAAATCATTTGATTTCGGATCAGGTTCTTCGGGCCAAATAAATGGCTCCTCCATCTCTATAGTCATCTTCTTAATCTGTGGTCCTCTAAACCTAGCTCTTAGTCTATTCATCACTTGATACGTCCCGGGTAATAACTGTGTAGTAACGTTCAATGCCCTTAACCCATATATATGATAAAGATAGTCTCTCAAATCTAACTTATTAAAGGATTTGGGGACTATAAACTTGGCCTGGTATGGCGTATGTTTCGCATTGGGCCTCAATAATATTATCCTCGCCTTGGGGAAATATAACTGTTTATAACCAACTCGGAAATGTTCTTTACCTTCCGCTATACCTTCTCTTGCTAACTCAAGGATTCGTGCACTTATGTTCTTTACTCCACCGTTACTACTTACTACTCTAGGCATCTTTGTATGTCGTCTATCCTTTACTTCAGTGTCTCAACATTGTTGCGTATATCCTCTACAGATTTGGCCATTCTTTTACAATCGGTATTTCCAAATCTTTGGCATTACCCGCATAGAAGTTTTCAATTGAAATGTGGAAATTTCTTCAACTCGTTGGAAAAAAAATAAAAGAGCATTTAACCTAAACAACCGTAAAATCACCACAACCAGCTATCATCACTGCATTGTATCAATACATATAACCTATTGAATAAACATTTTCACCTTCTTCCTTACCTCCCTCGCTTTATTTCTCATAGATTCGCTTCGCTATCGTTTTATACTCTCATACCAAAAAAATCCATAATAATAATAATATAAAATACGATAATACAGTCATGTTCTTCATAAAAGATTTATCACTGAATATAACACTCCACCCATCGTTTTTTGGACCACGAATGAAACAATTCCTCAAAACAAAACTGTTACAAGAAGTAGAAGGTTCATGTACAGGTAAATTCGGCTACATCCTCTGTGTCTTAGACTATGAAAAGATTGAAATTGAACGTGGTAGAATCTTACCCACTGATGGATCCGCTGAATTTCAAGTCAAATATAGAGCTATCGTATTCAAACCATTCAAGGGAGAAGTTGTTGATGGTACCGTTGTTTCTTGTTCTCAACATGGATTTGAAGTGCAAGTGGGTCCCATGAAAGTATTCGTGACGAAGCATTTGATGCCTGTCGATTTGGCTTTTAATGCTGGTTCTAATCCTCCCAGTTATCAAAGTTCTGAAGATGTTATTACTATAAAGAGTAGAATTAGGGTCAAAATTGAAGGTTGTATTAGTCAAGTGAGTTCCATTCACGCCATTGGTAGTATTAAAGAAGATTATTTAGGTGCCATTTAATGAATATAATAATAATAAAAAGAGAACCAAGTGCATTACATACATATATCTTGTAATATTAGACGATGACAAACGGTAAAACGAACTTGAAATCGATCAATCAATCAATCGTATAGATAAATAAGTAGATAGATAGATAAATAAATAAATTGAGAAGAATGTTCAATTCATCAGGAGGATGCAGGCATCTTTTTCTTCGTCAATTTTTGAATAACAAAATGTCCGCCTTCACCATCTTCAATACGCATCTCCTTCCAACCACCTTTGTATATTCCTTCATTTAGGGTATCCTTGACAATCTTGGACTTGCATAATAATAATTTTTCCTTGTAAAAAGCGCCTACATCATCATGAACCTTTTCGACAACTTTGGTAACGCAATTATGCCATGGTGTCGGAATATGTAATAAGTCTTCAAACTGAGGTTTTCCATAATCACCATCACTAACACTATCATTCAGTTTCAAATCTTTTACAAGACCACATTGATCACCAGAGATAACTTTAATTCCAAATTTGGGACCATTATTCTTATGAGCATGAATGGAAATTCTCAAATGATGCGGGAACATCAATTCCACTAAATTAGAATATGCGTCATTTCTTCTAATCATATTGAAGGCAATCTTAGAAACAGTCTTTTTAAATTTCTTCTTGGAACAATTACGGAAATAATCTAATGATTTCAGGTCTTCCATCATAAATTTAGAGAATCCACGGTAAAGAAATAATCTAGGGTGACCTGGTACAGAGATATCTTGTCTTAATTGTCCGTCATCAGTGTCACAACCTTTCATCAATATTTGTCTCGAAATATCAGATTGGGGGCATATCTTAGATCCAGTATAGTGCAAAATCTCTGTATCTTCAACCCACCTAGCATTGAACTGATCAGCGGCTTCACCCGAAAAGAATATATCGTTTAATCCACAAAACCCAATATAATCATTACCATCACCTTCATTATGACTACGGATAATATATTTATAAAGTTGGTGCAAGTTTTCAGTGTATGCATTAACTTTGTCATCATCAACACCAATACAGTCGGAAAACACATGGCCATCACTGACAATCCAAAACTTAAGACCAGGTGGATATATTTCTTGGAATTCAAGAGTACATTTAAGCAACCTTTTCAAAGCCAATTCCTCACCTTTATCAGGTAAATCACCATTGACTTTATCCAAATTGGATGACTTGCAGGGAAAAGCAGGTAAGATGCATTCAATTCTTAAATATCGATCAGTAAAATATCTTACTCTCTTCAAGAAGTAATCACGACCGCCACTTTCCCATAAGTCGCCTTTCGTGGTATTCTTCAAATTGGCTGCAAAATATTCAGCAAATAATTCATCATATGCAATTTTATTTTCAACAATTGGTAATTCATTATATCTTAGACGAGATTGATCTAAAATATGGAAAATAAACCAATCATTAAATACAGTTTCATTTTCGTCAACAATAGTAATACAACCCCTGGTCTGAATTTCGTTGTCTTTTTGAAACTCAGAAACTTTAATGGGAACTGCTAACCCGCCAGTTAAAATATTGGCAATGCTTTCTGGGATAGTATATTCAATGATCTTAGGTGATTGCGATCCTTTATTAGCCTTCATAATCTCCAAAATGTCAAGAAATTCCTTCCAACAACTTTCCACATTCATGTGCTCTTTTTCATTGATATCATAAAGGGTACCATTCGAGGCATCACGAGAGTAGAGAGCTAAAACTTTACTAAAAGTAGACATATCCTTCTTATCAGGATAGGAACAGTCATTTTCGGTTTTGTTTGAATCATAAAGCTCTGGAGGTGATTCTGCAACCGTCATTTTTTGTTTCTTTCTTTTGGTTATTTTTTATTTCATATATTTGAACTTGCATTGCAATGGAAGGTATCAAAAAGCTAACATGTGGCTAATGTATTTCATCTTTTTTTTATAATCTGCAATAGAAATAAAAGTTTACTCCCTTTCAGACAACGAACAAAACCTCAACTTTTTTGAAGGTTACCTCAATTCTTCCCAATAATGAAAAATAGATGGTTAGTTTTCAGAATTTTCTTTAAGTTCAAACCATAGAAATGAAAAGAAAGTTAATTCCCTTTATTTCGTTATAAGGTAATTTGTTGAATCATGAGATAGCAATGAGCTGTCCATTACGGGTTTACCGCCCAAAAGGCATCTGAAAACCACATACATCAATCAATATCAACAAGTAAATGAAGGAAGGATTGATAAAATCAGGTGTTAAAGGGAGATGCAACCATTCATGATGTGTCTCATGGTACTTCCCCAATTCATTAGGTTCAGGATATTGAAAACTCTTCTCCAGATAATTCACCTAGGTATTAATCAATAATTTTGTAAGCAGATATTTTTTCGGACTTTTAGTACTATGACGTTTGACATACTGGAAGCGGCGGCTACACGCGGAATTAACCCCACGTTGCATATCAACTAATTGTGTCAAATCGTGTCAGGTACAAAGGTTATTGGTTGACTTCCGCTATTATTTGGTAGAATTGGGTGTTATAATATGCCTTATCACTGGAATCACTACAATTATTATCATCATCATCATCATTATTAACGCCGATGGATACGTAGCACGTAACATATTGCATGAGTCCACTTACAAATAATGCATTTGAAAAGCACACATCAAATATAGGAGAAATGATAGCTAGTGTACTCATATATTTGAGCTGCTTGGTAGGAATGTATGTATATATATAGTCAATCGTCCCGGATGGTCATAGGCTTGGTATAACGATTTGGTATAACAGCATTATTGGAGTATGAGTCTAACAGGTATTTTGTTTACCTTATTGGTCAGTCTAATTGGATATATCATCTTCGGAGTGGTATGGCCACCATTAAATTTTCCACAAAACATCCCCACTATTCCATTTTATGTTGTTTTCCTTCCAATGTTTCTCAATATTGATCAAACAGATATATACAGAAAGTACATCAAGAGACCAATGGAGGAATATGGAGCTGTAAAGTTCTTCTTTGGATCACGTTGGAATATCTTGGTTGGCAAACCAGAACTTCTAGCACAAATGTTCAAAGATGAAGACACTTTTGCTAAAAGTGGTAACCAGAAAAAAATTCCTTATAGTGCCATTGCCACATATACTGGTGACAACGTAATTAGTGCCCATGGTGCAGTATGGAAGACATATAGATCGGTTATGACTAACGGTTTACAACATTTTGACGAGACACCTTTCATTAGAAATGGTAAGAAATTTTGTGATTTGATTAAAAAAAAGAGAAGTTTTGGAGTTACTTCCAGCGTTGAGGTAATGGGCCCTTTACTACAAAGGTTAGCATTAGATAATATATCCCAGGTAGCTCTGGGTTTTAATTTTGGAACTTTGAAAGAAGAGAAAAACGAATTGCACCAGCAACTGATCCAGATTAAAAAGCAAATTTTTCATCCTTTTTTCTTAGCCTTCCCATTTTTTGATATGTTTCCTTTTCCAGAGAGAAAAAAGACGTTCGCTGATATCAAAAGGTTTAGAGAAGTTTTAGTGGAAAGAGTGAAACAAGATTTAATTAATAATTACCAATTTGAACAAACGAATTTTGTTTCTAGCGATCTGATTAGGGCTTATAAGAACGATAAAATTAATTATCAACAATTAACTGATAATATAGTTATTCTATTAGTTGCAGGACATGAAAACCCACAAATTTTACTTTCAACATGTTTGTATCTCTTGGCAAAATATCCAGAATGGCAGCAGAAAATCTGGGAAGAGATGCAGGATGTTACATTACACACAGAGTTGAATAGTGTTCCTGTGCTAAATTCATTCATTTTCGAAGCAGCCAGATTGTACCCACCCCTTAATATTATAATAAACAGAAAGGCTTCCAAAACATGTAGATTAGGAGCCGATATACGAATCCCTATAAATACTTATGTTGGATACCATAATTTTGCGGTTACACATAATACGAATATTTGGGGACCTAATGCTGACAAGTTTGATCCGGAAAGATGGGGCAATAACATACAAGATATAATGACAAACTGGAGATCCAGCAAGAATACAAGTAAAGTCACCTC
Organism: Naumovozyma baii; assembly: GCA_030568095.1. NCBI lineage: Eukaryota > Fungi > Ascomycota > Saccharomycetes > Saccharomycetales > Saccharomycetaceae > Naumovozyma > Naumovozyma baii. The sequence continues at coordinate 116,785 of JAJLTG010000011.1, forward strand.
ATTCCATGGAGGAAGAAGAGCATGCCTGGGTGAAAAATTAGCTCTCGTTGAAGTTAGAATAACTCTGTTTGAAATATTGAAACAGTTTAAATTGGATCTTGCAGATGATTGGGTTGAAAGGATGACACCCGCTGGTCCGTTATGTCCCTTCAATTTAAAATTGAGAATTCAGGATAGATTGGTTCCAACTTGATAATTGAGCAAAAAAGAATATGAAATAATTTCGGGAAAATATCAATGTACTGAGCGACTGTGTCATTTTTTTTTTTGTAATAAAAAGATGTCGTTTATAGATCTAATGACTATAAGTACCTGCAATGCTTGATATAATGCCATTTCTTCATTTTTTTCAAAATATTTATTGAATATTATAATATATATTTTTGTTAGGTTTAGCTTTCAATGGTAGAAACTTTCTGTGCCTCTGACAAAGCTATTAAGACTTGTTCCCAAAAATAAGATATATTTAAATGTGTACTGACCATAGTACCTTGGCTCTTATCAATCGAATAATCTTCTGTACCATATGTACGACCAGCATCAGGGCTCCAAATTTCTTCATTAACGTTTATATCCATCCTTTTATATTCAAATTCGATAATGGAATGCGAATCCCATCCATAAAGTTCTAATAGAGGAAATAATGTTAGTGGATCGTGAACTGGAGGACCATCTTCAAAACCTTGTGAATCTTTGTAAGTGTGACCAAAATATTGAAATAATTCATAAAATAATCTTCTTAAATTGGATGATCCATCTCCCAAAACTTTTTTTTCGATTTCCACTGTAGCCAAGGCTGTATGTGTTAAATTTAATGGGACAAGGATGCATTTACTTTTAATTTCAGGAGCATGAAATATGAAATTTGCCGCATGTGGATCTACCCATATGTTAAATTCTGCAGAGCAATTTATATTCTTATTACCAATATCAAAACCTCCCCCCATAATACTAATATACTTGATCATGCCTTTCAAATAAGGTTTGTCTCTAAACAAAGTAGCCAACGACGTTAAACATCCCGTAGACACAAGCGAGATTTCATTTTCATTTGCCACAACAGCTTCCTCTATAGCTTCAAGATATGTCTTATCTTCATTCGATCTAAATTTTGGTGTCGGAAGTAGTGATGTACCATCTAACCCAGTTACGCCATGGATATCAGGAGCATATTCGGCTTGACGAACCCATGGTTTCTGTGCTCCCTTATATACAGGGATAGAATTTGCTTTCCCTAGCGCAGTAAGTAATGATCGTGCATTATATTCAGTATTTTGTGGTGTAGAGTTCCCATAACATGCACTAATACCCAAAAGTTTGAATGCAGGATGGAAACATGCTATTAGTATGGCGATGGCATCGTCATGGCCAGGATCACAATCAAGCCATATAGGTATCGTTGAAATTGTCATTTATACTTGTATATTTGAGTTGTTTTATCTTTATCCTATTCCTTTTATAAAGGTTTTAACTTTATGAATTTTAACTTTGTGGTCTTGTTACTTGACTAGTAATACAAAAGTTACCTTCTTTGAAACACCTTTTTTTGAAAAGTATAGTGGGGAAGATTAATACGGCTTTTCCAGGTCCGCACGCTTTTCTGACACATATACCAAGAAAAAGTCTCTTTGCAAATAATATCCATGCTTAGACAATAAAAAGCATACCCATTCAAATAGCATGAAGTGTCCGAATACTATCTTGTCCAAAAAGTATCCTGGTAAGGAAGGAGTAATTTTTCATTCAAGTTGAGAAACAATTCGTAAAATCCAAGGAGAATTAAAAATTAATGCTATATATATATAATGTAACTATTCTATTTAAAGACATACTCTTCCTGTATAAATCAAAGTAATGTGATCGAGGGAAAATGCATGCAGAAAAAGCCATTAAGGTGCAAAGATATCGTTGCCTTGTTCGACAGCCATTTTGGTATGATATACAATATCAGTTGATTCCCATGGATAGGCATACCACTGGTCTGGGACGGTCTTAGCAGCAAAATAACGATTCTCATCCTTCAAAATCTCATCGGGCAGATCGGCCTTCTTTGGTTTCACTTTATCATGTAGAACAAAGATGCCAAATTTGGTTCGCTTTTCTGGATTCTTCTCTACATCTATACCTTGGGTCTTAGCTTGTTCTTTAGCATCCTTTTCTAGTTCACTCAAAGCATAATGTAGAGTTGTACGTGTGTCATCCACCTCATCAACGATAAGAACATTCTTACCAACTAAATCCAATTTACATTGTTCGTAATCGATCCATTGAGTTCTTTGCACTTTGACACCTACTTCTTCAGCGACAGATCCAACACTGTTGATATCTTCGTAAAGGGAAAGAATAATCGCAAATATTCTGATGGTGGGTACACCGGGTTCCTTCAAGAACGTACGCAAGATTCTTGCTGGAATGAAACCACCACCACCAATTGCGATGATTAAGTCAGGCTTAAAATTCTTAATCCTCGCAGCAGACACTTGACATAGTTGGTGCACATTGTTGTAGGAGATGTATTGTTTCTCGTCAGCAGACATTAGTAAAAATAAATGAACGATATGCTAAAGGCCTATAAAAAGAATAAAAAGACAGCCAATGCTAATCTATATGATATAATGAAACAATATTAAAAAGATGTGGAAATATCAAATATATATAATCTTTTAAACAATCTCATCAATCGATTTAAAATTTTGCTAGTAAGAAGGAGTCAAAGATTGACGCATCTCTGAAAATTTACGCAGAAACCACTCAGAGATTTCATCGTTTTATATGAGTGAATATATTAAACAAATAATTTCAGAGCCATCGCGAATGAAAAAAAAATTAAAAACTTTTAAACAGGGTAACTTTTATAGGACAATAATTACACGATCTGCCACATTACATATCTTTAGAGAGAATCATACCTCAATTTTGCATATCTATTTAATATACAGATTCTAAGCAATATATAAATTTTCAATGTTCGGCTGCAAATTTAAGGACCTCTTCTAAGAATTCCTTTTGCTCGCTACTTAGCGCATTCATAATTTGTTCGTATCTTTCCGGGTTTCTCGATGGTATTTGTTGGAAGAACTTATGTAATTCATGGAATGCGTTTATTTGATCCAAAGCGGTTTCCTTAGAATCATCATCGTAATCAAGAAAGTATTCATCTTCTTCAGCTGGATCCATTAATCCATCGAACTCTTCACCTTTAGTCATTGCGTCTCTGTTTCTAATGGCAGCAGGTAAACTTTGAGCCATGGTAATCAATTTATTTGAAAATTGGCTCATAAATCCGTTAATACAACTTGGTAATTCTGGTAAATTGAAAAGGGTTAATAATGCCATAATTTGCAACTTAATGCCAAAGACGCTTAAAAATTTTGAATCAAACCAGTCGTTCAAAAATTTTAGAGTATAACCTGTATTTTCGCAAACTTGTAAAGTTTCAACTGGTTTGCTAATAATATTAGCTAATGCTAATTTCACCATTGTTCTTTCATCTATCTCTAATTCTGGATCAGCAGCAACTTGTATACATTTACTGAATAATGGTGTATCCCTTAAAGTTAGAGAGTAATAAGTTAGAAGTTGTATTACACTTTCTATATTATAGTCAAGCTTGGAGTCTAATTGAGATGCCAAAATTGTTAAGAATGGCTCAACAAATGTGGAATTTGTTGGAAACCCATATAAGATAACTGTTTCAAAGAATACACTATACCCTTCAAAATAATCGGAGGCATAAGTTTGGAATGCATCTAAAAGATCGTTAAATGATTCCCAAATAGCAGGTGTGAACTCACCATGTAACATTTTAGATGATAACGCTAATGAATCCATGAGCTCTACAAGTTCCATTTGAAAAGCCATTTGGGCATTCAGTTGAATAAATTTCACAACAGGTGTAAAGTTGTCAATTAAGGAAACCTTTGACATGGACATTACCATAGTTGACATCGTCTGTAAAAGTGAAGCTGCTTGGATTTCTAAATCTGGATCACCAGTCGAGTAGGAACCATTGCTGTTTTCTATAATTGATTGAGCTAATCTTAAAAATTGTTCAACTAAATTGTTCGCCAATTCAGCTGCAAATGGTGTCAATTCATCAGAGAACCTTTCCACAAACGATTCCATGACTTCAGGATAAACATCAGTTTCAAAAGATTTAGATAACTTCAATAGTCTCTCCATAATTGTTGGAACTTGAGAAGAAATAGAACTATGAATGTTTTCATTACAAATAACTAGGGTTTTTAAAGCATCTGCACCCTGAACTTGAATTGGAATAAGATCGTTGGATAAGAACAAAGTATAAGTTGCTTCAAAGATTTTAGATAGAACATTCATATCATCAATCGGATTAGTATATAAAGCAATTGTGTTCAATGCTCTTGCGATCAAAAAAGGATATTTATCTTGTAAAATTAAATTTAATATCATTGTCCCAAAAACATTTTCAATTTCAGTGGTTCCGTCCATTTGTTCGAATATTGCAGAAAGCGCTCTCATAGCACCTTCTTGTTTATATGCCAACTTGACATCGCCAGTATTCTGAGTAAATTGAGTTAATAAATCATTAAGATATGGTAGTAATTCTGGTAAATGGCTATCATGACGAGCGCCCATTGAGAAGATGAAATCAACAGCTGCCTTGTCTGCAGAGCTAGTGTCTCTCATAGTATCATAATAACGTCTTGTATATTCCTCTTGATCATCCTCCCACAATTCAACACTTTCTTCATTCGCGTCCAAGCATGGTAAGATAATGCTCTTGATAATTGTCATCATATGTGGATCAAGTAAAGAATATAATGTGGGTGTTATTATACACTTATTCAGGAATTCAATTAGATAAAACAATGAAGCATCACTTAACCAAAGAGAGCTATTGCTCCATGATTCCATGACTTTGAAATATTGTTCTAAAATTGTTGGAACGAGGTTTTCAAAGACGTAAGAAATGAAGTCTTCACTCACTAATTTGGTAGACTTTGCGTATCTATGTATGAATTTGTTCAAATTTCCGAACCCCCATTTCGTGACTTTAACTCTCTTATCCAGAGATCTATCAGATGGTTCTAGGTGCATAACTTCTTGAGGTAGAGGTTTGGCACAAACAAAAAGGTGTAATTGAATCCAAGCACTTAATTTTTCAACATTCTTGAAATAACTTGGAAAATTACTTAAACAGGCATATTTGAAAGATTTTAAAATTAAGTAAAGTAATTCACTGGATCTGTAATCAGTCGCATTGACCAATTGGGAACTTATTTCCTCGATAATTGGGAAAACTTCCAATGCTACTCTATCGATATAATCTCTTTCATCAGTCATATCCCATCTATGAGCACGGCATAAAGTGAATAACAAAAGGATCCCTGGGTATAAATACTCTTGTTGACCACAGGTTAGCATTTTAGTAATGATCTCAATTAAATCCCATTTGTCGTTGTTATCCAAAATACCTTTGATGGCCTCAGTAAGATGTGGTCTAATATGGTTATTCTCAGCAAACTTGACTAGCGCTGGAATTAAGTTCTCCTTAATGGCCTGCTGTTCTTCAGCTTTGATACCATCGTCACGATTGGCGTTCCATGATCTCATCACCTTATTTTTAAAGTAAATCGCAGTAGATAGACGAATTGTAGAAGGTGTCTCATCATTTGTAATTAATGTCAGAAGAAAAGAAGTAAATCCATCTTCCTTTTGATATTCTTGTAACTGTCTTTCAGCCTCTTTGATGACATTGGCATCAGACACCATTGTATGCTCAATGCAGGCAATTATTGCTTGACTGTTTGACATCTTTTTAAATAATGTTTAAAACGTATAAATTTATCTTTAATGATCTTCAATTACAGTTGGGTAACTGGTCTTTATTAATGCATATTAGCCATCAAGATAGAGATTTCAGAATCGCTTATTTTATTATGTTTGGCCATCTCTAAATTTTTCAAAATCGTTAATGATTACTTTCTATCACATTTACCCGCCTGCACGTTCTAAAATATTCAAATCGTGTCAGTAATAAAACAATGAAAATCAATTGACTACAACTTACAAATTAAATATAACTGTTTATGTGAGAAATGGGGTACAAAAATATTTTTAAACACACAGATGATAACAAATTATATGGAAAAAAATTTAGAGATAAATGAACTAAGAATAAAATAGAACAGATCGAGGTATTATATAATTATATAGAATTAATTAGTGTATAATAAAAGATCAACTATTAGAATAAAGAATATTCAAGTCAAAAACTAACAACAATTTATCTGTAAGAGAAGTTAATAACTGCACATATTTTTCTCCAGAGGAGAACCTGAGACAATAGCTTCCAAAGTCAATTTTAAATTCATTGGTTTTAGCAAACCCACCTTTTCCAATATCTTCGATGTTATTCGCCATATCAAAATCTCGATTGATCAATGAATTTCTAATACAGTTTTTCATCTTTTTTAAGCAATTACCTTTAACTATCATGAATATTGGAAATAATTGGCAATGAAAATGTTTTTCTATTATTCTGCTTATCAATGTATTTGCTTATCATGTATTAATTATATTTGAAAATATACAACTGACTTATTCTTATATAAAAATACTCTTTCAAAAGTTTATGCAATCTAACTAAAGTGTTTTTGAGTGTTAAGCAGATATCCATGCCCATAAAATTCTCTATTTGTAGAAATCGAACTTATCGACATCACTGTCGGTCTTCACTTGTGCAGCATATGCCTCCTCAAGATCACTTTGTAGAATCACATATCTGTTCTTTCTCACCGCACGTAGACCAGCTTCTTGCATAATTGCTGCAATGATAGCACCTGATAAGGAATCGTTACGGATAATTAAAGAATCCAAATCAGCCTCTGGCGCCAGGGACATCTTGGCTGCAATGGTACCAAAGATTAGACGGCGTTCACGTCTATCACGAAGAGATGGGAATTCAATCTTTCTGTCTAGTCTACCAGGTCTTAAAAGAGCAGGATCTAATGTATCTGCTCTATTAGTTGCCATAATAACCTTCACATTTGTAGACTGGTCAAATCCATCCATCTGCGTCAATAATTCAATTAAAATACGCTGAACTTCACGATCTGACCCAGTTTGTGCATCAAAACGTTTTGTTGCAATAGAATCCACTTCGTCAATAAAAATGATGGATGGAGCATTTTCTCTGGCTAATCTGAAAACATCTCTCACCATTCTTGGACCTTCACCTAAATATTTATGTACAAATTCTGAACCATTGACCCTGATGAACGATGCATTGGTACTGTTAGCAACAGCCTTGACCAACATTGTCTTCCCCGTACCAGGTGGACCATATAATAAGACACCTCTTGGAGGATCAATACCAATTTGTTCGTAAAGATCGGCCTGTACTAGAGGTAGCTCCACAGCTTCCCTTATTTCTTGTTTTTGCATGTCTAATCCACCGACATCGGCGTATGTAACATCTGGCTTTTCATTCTCTCCCATAACAGATATACTTGAATCAGAATCCGGTGGTAAAATATCAACCAATGCGTTGGAGTGGCGGTGCAACGCTACAGACATTGATGGTTTCAATAATTCACGGTCTAACGTAGAGAGTATTCTAACCACATAACTCATACCTGTGGTACTTGAAACAATACCTGTATTCTGATCTATTGGTTCTAAAAATTGGCCAATGACTAATGGTACTGATTGGATTCTTTTCACTTCTTCTTGGGCTCTCGAAAGTTCACGTTTAAGGTGGCGCTGTTCATCCTTGATGTAATCTTCTTGTAAAGTCAATAGTTCATACTCTCTTTCTAATTTCTTTAGTTTTAAATATATATCCGAGTTCCCAGTTGTAGCACTATTACCATTATCATTGCTTAGTTGAGATAGTAAGGTACCGTATGATTTAATAGCTGGTCTTTCTTCAACGATAGTCTCCATAGATGGAGTGATGCCTAATTCTTCCATAGTTAATTATCAATAAGTATTTATTGGAATTCCTGAATAAGTCTGTTATCGGATTAATGATAGAATTCAAACTGAACGTCAATAGGGTCTGGCAATTTACTACTTTTTTGCTCTTGTTCAATTGACAGAGGTTTTCTCAGCTATTATTCCCTTTGCCACCCAAGTTCCCTGTATGAAAACGGATCGCTAAAATATAATTTTACACGAGAGAACCAATAATTCGGGAAACACATCTACTATCAAACTACACGAGAATAAATATAAAGAATGTCTATTACCCGTATATCTATCTACATGAATGGGTATATATATATATATATATATATATATATATGTGTGTGTGTGTGTGTGTGTGTATTTCTATGTGCCTTTATGGTAGTAATACGCTTTCTCAGTGTAAGCGTAAACGTTTGTCTTTTATCCAAGTACCGCCGCGGTGACAACACCTCCCATAAACAACAATATCGTAGAATATAAATAAATTTGAAGAGTATCAACTGTTATTTGGGAATTTAAGTTTAACAATTTAATCTCCTTGAATTTTCTGAACAGGTCATTGAAGGATGTAGATATGATATTGAAAAGCAAGCGTACATTTAGAGGTCTCTGTACCGGCAGTTCTTCTAATTGCGTATGTAATTCACCACTATTTTCCTCTGAAAACTGTGCTACTTTAGCGTTAGTAGATGGGTCGTTAATTTGATGAGAATGATTTTTCGATTGCTCTAAGTTAGAATTTTGTTCTGTACAATATTTCTCTAGTACACACTTCACTTTTTCTTCGAAGGAACCGGTTAACCTTCTTCTTTTCCATGGTTCTAACAACAATTGTAATACTAGGAATAAAAATATATTAACACCCATTAGTATGAAGGTACCCCATGTTGATGTCCGTCTAATCTTATCAGACCATATCTGCTCCTCATGATATCTTGTCAGTATTGCTTTATACAAATCCTCGTTCAATTGATCTTCTTGAACCTCAATATTTTTCAGTTGATTCTTAAGTTCTTTCTCCTTCTTTGAGTTTGAAGCATCATCTGTATAGAGTTCAGTGAATCGTTGCAGATCATTTGGAGCCCAGGTGGACTTCCTTTGTAATAGCTCATTCAATTCCTTCTGTGATCTAGCTCTTTTCTCTATAGCATCTGCATATTCATTCTTATACCTTTTAACATCTCTCTTCACGAGATCCAGCCTGGTTTCTAATGTTCCTATTGTATTTCTTAACTTTTGAATGGAGGAGTATCCAGTAACGTCATTTAATGCCCTAGTAGCTGTAAACAAAGTCTCTTGAAGAGAGTCGAAATAAAACTCTAACTTCCTCGACCATTTCTGTCTGTTTAGTTCTCTCTCAGAGGGCAACCCTTCAATCTTCAGGTTGGTATTGGCATCTCTGTTAAAGTTCAATTTGGTATCTTTACCTTCTTTCTCTTGTTCAATGATTTTCTTATTTGCTTCTCTTAAAGACTTTTTCATCTTATCTACATGATGTTGGAATTGAAAATTATAATGAGATGCAGTTGATTTTGCAAAGTCTATCTTCTCTTTCAATTCATTAAATCTCTGTTCTATTCCTTTCCAGATTGTGTGGGTTTCATTAGGAGAATCATTATTATTTGAATGTGATTGAACAACAATAGGAGACTGTTTAAAAGACCGTGTTTGTAGTTGAGGGAAAGTAATCCTTTGGAGCAATATCGAAGATGGTCTTAGAGGAATACATAATATTTTTCTTGTCAACATCCTTTATTAGACATAAATAATGGTATTTCTAATGAAAATATTACAGAGATGTTGTTCCTTCAAGTATTGTTTCTGTTTTGTCAGAGAACTGTTTCTTGTTTAATTACCGGCAATAATTGCCTCTACTATTATTCGATTCTGGTTTGAGAAATTTTTTGATCTGGAGTAACGAAAATAACACACGATAGGCAACTTTAATAAGACAATTGTCATTATACGGTATACAGTAGTGCTATAAAAAAAGAAGTATGATGATATTTTACTTCTATTGATATTTTTATTGATTTATCAATGGTATATATCCGAACGACCTACGTTCCAGCCAAGTAAATTTTTGCCCACCACAGAAAGTGATCTAAAGGTATTACAAGTTCATTAAACCATTTCATTTCAATGTCTTTTCATGATCACATTGGTTAACAAGTCACTTGCGACTAAATTTCATTAAAACATATTAGCACCTTTATAATCTTAGCAGAAGTAGAATTTCGCTAATTATAGTTGTCTAACATTTATAGAACTCTTCAAAAATCACCCTCCTCGAAAATGGCATGTTAATGGATACTGTTGCGGTTGCCAAACGGTTATTCAAAATCACCTCCACTTATGTTTTTAAATAAGCCAACAAATGTTGTAAACCAATTTATTTTCTACGATGGGACCGCTGCAAAATAAATATTTCGTAAAACCACAATTGGCCCTTAATTATGGTGAATTATGAACCATGTTATATCGCAAGCATGCACATGGTACACCAACAGAACAAAGTACGTGTTTTTCTTTTTGACAAAAGGCTTTTATGGAATGCTGATATATACCATTTTTTTGTCAACTCTACTTCAGTTAAAATAATTCCGATACCAAAATTAAAGGTTTTGCAAAGTCGTTTTTGAATACTAGGGATTTAAGTTTCCATCTTACGGTTACTTGTATGCATCACATAGAGCCAAAAATGCCCACTATGGTGCAAACGTTCCCTATAGAGTAATATCAAAATTATTGACGGGGTAGCCACTTTAATTGAAAATTTTTTAATTTTTGCAAATTCAAAATTTTCAAGCTCATCTCACAACTTTGATATACATTAACAAAATGCATAGATTATATTCTATCAAGTTATAAAAGCAGCATCCAAATAGTTACATTTCTTCTGAAATAAATATATATATTCCTTTGTGTGAAATATGGTTGCTCCTACTGCCCTGAAGAAATCAACAGAACTGCATAATATTGATGCAAGTACTTCCAGCAGGATCATTGGTTTAAATAATATTGAAACGATAGAAGAGGATGATGATGATATCCTATTAGACGAGAACGTCGATACACAAGATGATACAGAAAGCTCTGGACAATCAACTCAAAAAAAGGAATCGAAAGGTGTTGTGTTAGATGAAGAGGGGAAACCACGTTTCAGTTCAGCTAATAAAGCAGAAGGCGCCAAAGTCAAATTAGAAAGTAGAAAAGTTCCTGTACCACCACATAGAATAACTCCATTAAGAAACAGCTGGACAAAGATATATCCCCCATTGGTTGATCATTTAAAATTACAAGTTAGAATGAATTTAAAGACTAAATCAGTGGAGTTGAGGACTCATCCAAAGCACACTACAGATCCGGGGGCCTTACAAAAAGGTGCAGATTTTATAAAAGCATTTACTTTAGGTTTTGACCTAGACGACTCCATTGCATTACTAAGATTGGATGACCTGTATATTGAAACTTTTGAAATTAAGGACGTTAAGACTTTGACAGGTGACCATTTATCAAGAGCAATTGGTCGTATTGCTGGTAAGGATGGTAAGACTAAGTTTGCCATTGAAAATGCCACAAGAACAAGAATTGTACTCGCGGACACTAAGATACATATACTTGGTGGGTTCACTCATATTAGAATGGCAAGAGAGGCTGTAGTTAGTTTGATTCTAGGTTCTCCACCTGGGAAGGTTTATGGTAACCTACGTACCGTTGCATCTAGATTGAAAGAACGTTACTAAGATTATTTATTTGATGGAAATTTTATAAATGGTCTATTTGAGGGGAAACTAATAGTATAAAAATATAATATATATATATATACGAAAAGCATCACAATGTACATTATTTTTTAAATTTGCCTCATGTTTTATAATTAATATTTAAAGGATAGCCGGTCTTGTTGAAAGTCTACCTCCTCTAAAATTTGTTAATGCGCGATGCTTCATATCTATTCCCTGAAGAATTCGCCAGGCTTCTTCTATATATTTTTGTTTTAATGGATTTACTACCGTATCTGGCCCGTCAAAAAGTCGTTTTTTCCTGTGTACAGTGGCAATTTCGAAATTTATATCCTGATTAGAGGATTGTTGGTTTTTAGCCTTTTCTGTTCGAAGAAATTGTTCTCTTTTCTTAATTTTAATAGCCATCTCAGTCAAAGCACATACAATTTCAAAAGTTAAAAACCCCAAGATATCAATGACATCATCATGTGGTTTTCCTTCCGTTAATTGTGAGATCCCAGACCAATCTTTAAATCTTTTATTCTTCCTAAACGTGAAACTAGCCTGTCTACAATCAGACCAATGAACATATTCTTCTTTCGTCATATTTTTAGTTCTGTCATCAGCCATTTTAAGCCTCTTCACAGTTTCAATATTTGCATCTCTTTCATCTTCATCAAGGTCGTTTTCATCTTCATTATTCTCTAAAGGTTGCTCACTAAACATAAATTGTAACTCCCACGGTAACTTTATCTGAGATTTCTTAACTTTCATCATATTGCTACCATCTTTTTCATCCTTATCCGTACCTTTCTTAATTTCATCTTCATCACCTGCTCCTGCACCACCAACAGAAGAAGTGGCGCCTGCAGTGGCATCTTGATCCTTTGCGTTTTTTCTAAGATCCTTCCATGATAAGTATGTTCTAAGTCTATTCACCTTCGCTTTATCATGTCGGATTAAAAAGATCACATCCTCGGGTAATATACTCTTACTTCCTCTGGAATGTGCTGTTTTATTTGCTTGTAGTAGTATTTCTATTACCTGACCTCTAACTATATCCTCTATCAATGAAGTAGTTTCAATGGGAGCATCGTTTGTCTCACCGGAAACAAACATCATTTGTTGGATTTCAACTCTATATTTATATTTATTATCCATCTTGATTTCAGATCTTTGAAATTTTATAGTAGTTCACTTCTATGTGATTCTAATTTGATTTTACTTTGAGAAAGGGTTTTGATTTTGCTCTGTAAGATTAATGAAGTGTATAATTGGATTTTTAAATTCGGAAACTCTGTGATAATAGTGTGACAAAACGTTCGGATTTGATGCAAACATCATACGCAAAGAAGTTAAAACTGCACCTATCAATAGAAACTTTTGTGGTCATATTGTCCTTGATTTATGTTATGAAGTCAATAACCTGAAGAAAATTTGAAATTGAAGCTTTAAACTTTAAATTCTTAACATATTATCTAGATTTGATGCAAAAAAATACGGTATACATAATTAGCGCAAGTAGTTCAGTGGTTAGAATCCATGCTTCCCAAGCATGGGGCCCGGGTTCGATTCCCGGCTTGCGCAGTAGTTTTTTTGCAGATATACGTTATCTTGAAATCAATATTTGAATTGTTTTTTATGTTAATCATACATGCTCACTAAATTGATGGTATAAGATTCCCATTCTCTTTAAAAGTAGATACTTGATATTTATTAATGCTATAGTTCGCCCGTTATTATAGCATTATTTGAAAACGCGAGGTAAGAATGCATACGTAAAGGTGGTTGAAAATTTGATTTAAGTTACTTCATCATATCCAATATACAGATACTTATTCTTTAATGGGATTATTTCAAGCAGTTCCCAAAAACTGTATTATCAGAGCGTTTGAAAGATGCCAAGAGAAACAAATTTAATAAAGATTGTAGGTGAAGATGGGTATGCAAAACTGCGCACTACCAAATGTTTATTAGTAGGCGCCGGTGGTATTGGATCAGAACTATTAAAAGATTTAATATTAATGGAAATGGGTGAGATTCATATTGTTGATTTGGATACCATTGATCTTTCAAACTTGAATAGACAATTCCTTTTCAGGCAGCGTGATATTAAACAGCCTAAAGCTACAGTTGCGGCAAAGGCAGTGCAGTTATTTAACAACTCTAAGTTGATCCCATACCAGAATAACATCATGGACACTAACTATTTTCCAATTCATTGGTTTAGAAATTTTGATGTCATATTCAATGCCTTAGATAATTTGGCTGCCAGGCGTTATGTTAATAAGATGTCACAATTTCTCAATATTCCATTATTGGAATCTGGTACTTCTGGTTTTGATGGATATATTCAACCGATCATTCCTGGTAAAACTGAATGTTTTGATTGTACTACGAAGGAGACTCCGAAAACATTCCCTGTTTGTACCATTAGGTCTACGCCTTCTCAACCTATTCATTGTATCGTCTGGGCAAAGAACTTTCTTTTTAATCAGTTGTTCGCATCTGAATCCAATGGCAATGAAGAATTAGATTCGAAAGATTGGGGTACCACTGATGAAGAGGAAATCAAAAGAATCAAGCAAGAAACTAATGAATTGCATGAATTGCAAAAGATTATCATTAACCAAGAAGAATCTCGTATCCCAGATATCTTAAATAAGTTATTTGTCCAAGATATCGACAAGCTACTGATGATTGAAAATTTATGGAAAACAAGAGATAAGCCTACACCATTGATGGTATCCCAATTAGAGAATATAGATTACTCCGACAAGAAATTGAATTTGAATGCAGTATGGTCGATTGAACATCAATTGTCACAATTTGTAGCTATAACTACAACACTGATGAATCGTATAAAGACAGAAAAAATAATTGAATTTGACAAAGATGATGAAGATACTTTACAGTTTGTAGCCACTGCAGCAAATATTAGATCACATATATTTAATATTCCTATGAAATCGGTATTTGACATTAAGCAAATTGCTGGTAATATTATTCCTGCTATTGCTACCACAAATGCAATTATCGCCGGTTTATCTTCGTTAGTTTCCCTTCGTCTTCTAAATTTATTGAAATACGCTCCAACAAAGTCTCCATTAGATTTGAATATGGCGCTCACAGCTAAGGCCAGTAACTTGTCACAAGATCGTTATCTTTCCAATCCAAATTTGGCTCCACCAAACTGTAATTGTGCCGTTTGTATGAAGGTCATGAGAGGAGTGATTTCTATTAGTGACATGAACATGACACTGAAAGACTTGGTTATAGAACTACGTAATAAATATGATTTTCCAGAAGATATATCACTACTTGATGCAAGTGAACAAAGGTTGCTAGTGGATTTTGATTTTACTGATTTAGTCGATCGTTCATTGAAGGATATTAACTTAAAGAATGGGTCTGTACTTCTGTTTAATGATGAAGAAGGTGATGAAGAAACAGGCATGATTCGAAAACCAATAGAATTATATGTAGATGTTACTAATAATATATCAGAAAGATCAAGGTTACCTACGTTAGAAGCTCAATGGGTGAAGCAATCCTCTACAATAGACGAAAAGGGTGCAAAGAAGAATATAACACCAAAAGAAGTAAATGAGGGTATTGTTGCAGGTGAGATTGTAATTCTAGATGAAAAGGAAGAATTTGGAAGAAAGAATACCAAGAGAGTCTTAGATGAACATGCTGCTCTTGAAGGTACTGAACCAAAGAAACTAAAAAGAACTGAACTGGATGATGACTTAATCATCTTAAACTAGCAAATTGGCAAAGGACTTCCTTTTGA
The DNA here is from genome assembly GCA_030568095.1 of Naumovozyma baii. Taxonomy (NCBI): domain Eukaryota; kingdom Fungi; phylum Ascomycota; class Saccharomycetes; order Saccharomycetales; family Saccharomycetaceae; genus Naumovozyma; species Naumovozyma baii. Next base: position 132,262 of record JAJLTG010000011.1, read on the forward strand.
AAGTCGGTTGTAAATTATTTTTAATTTGATCTGGTCTGTATGATTAATAAAACTGGTATAAAAAAATTAATGATACAAAATATATATATTATCGAGTCTATAATGGTTATTCAAATTAATAAATAGAGAGTCCCTGCTTTCTACTCTCATTCTCTAGTAGCAGGATTAGAAAGCGTTAATCGCTGAAACCATGATTCCCTCTTCTTTGACCGGGGAGCATGCTCATCATTCACTTTTGTATTGCTATCATTTTTAAGCAACTCTGGCAGTTTCTCAGTATTTGTCTGCAATTTATCCAACTCATCAATGGATCTACCGTTATTATTTGATAGTACCATAGATATAGGTCTTATCTTAAAGGAAGAGGACGTACTATTTCCACTAGGTGATCTCTTGGCTCTAGGAGGGCCCAATAGATTTTGCTTTGTGTTATAAGACGTCGATTGTATGCTCACAGGAGATTGAGCCAAGATGTCAATGTTCTCTTCATCTATATCATCATCTGTGGCTGTTAAATCCCCGGCATCACTCAAAATACCTGGTTTATGCAACCAGGGAAACAATTTTGTTCTCCTCTTATTACTGGCAATAACATCAGGTGGTATTGGCGTGGATCCAATTGATTTAGAGTGTGGCCTTGTTTGTAGTTTAGGAACTCTTAAAGATGTAGAGTTGACTCTTTTTTTTATCGTTTCTGGAGTTCGTATGTAATCAGGTTTCAAAGAGGAGGTGGAGAAATCATCTTTTATTGTATTAGGATTTGATATTGATAAATCTGGCTTTTCTTTAGATGGGATCTCGATTGGTTGTGACGTTGTGTTGCTTGCATTTTGATTTTCCTTATCATTTTCTGAAGGATTTATTGTTGGTTTTTCTGGTGCTTTAAGGAGTTTGGCTTGTTGTTCTTCCTTTGCTAATTTTAAAAGATGAGGTAACAATTTATAAGAGTATTCGACAAGGAATTCCACAGCAAATCTGGATAGTTCGTATTCTTTAGGATCCATATCGTGTTGCGGGTGTGACAAGATTGATGGTTGAAAGATTGCTGCTAAATTCCTTCCAGACATCAAATTGAGCTGTGATTGTCTAGCAAAGAGACTTAACAGATCTAGCAAATATATTGTTAGTTGTTTAGAATCATTCGTTAGTTTTGAAAAGAGCTTCTCATAATCCTTAATTGCAGCTCTTATGTCACGCGTCAACCTTTTCTTATGACGTCTTTTTTTCCTCTCCTTTTGTTCTTCTGTAAGTTGGTTTTTTTCTTCTTCGTCATCTTCAGCTTCAGCTTTATAATCTTGTTCAGTATCTTTATCTTCAATTTGGAAACTGTTTTCCTTGTTGGCGTTTGGGTGAGAAACATTGTGGCTCATCATATGTTTCAATATCCTTGGTCTTTCTGTCAGTGGTGTTCTAAATTCTTCATACAAAGCTAAAGGTATCAATGGTTCCTGTAAATTATTAAGAAATCTTCGAAGTAATGAAGCTACATCATGAACAGTATAAGTTTCCCAATTATTAAATTTAGAACCATAATCAGGAGATGATGAAAAAATGAATTGTAATTCTTTCACCCGTTTATTATTTCCTGCAATTCTAAATATACCTTGGGTTTCTAACGCGTTTGCCTTCAAATAGGCACCACATTTAGCTACCACGATAGGTATGCGACCAAAACTAACCAATTCAGTCTGTACAATGACTTCAGCACTTGCGATGCTCAATGATTCTGCTAACGAAACTCCAAATACTCTGCCTGTGAATCCATTTCTATCAGATAGAAACATATCTCTATAATTTTTATATCCTTCAGCAGGAGATGATAAAGGTGATCTATCCTTTTTAGTTGGAGAATTATCATTTCTGGTTGTAGAATTATATGAGTGAGCTTTGGAAGACAAAGTAGGTCTTATATGTACAGTTTTAGGACTCTCTTTCTTTTGTGGTGAAAGTGAGTCGGTGGACATACTCTTTGGATTATTCACGAACTGCTTCCAAAATGCAGGTAAGTGTCCCTTGGATGGGGAAGAATTACTTTTCTTTGATGGAGTGGTCTTTTTATTTGTATCTGTTGTTGTTGAACTTGAGCCCATCTTATCTTTTAGTTCAATTTCTATTTTTAGAGACCTATCTAGCGTGTATTCCAAATTGTTAATCGTATAGATGCCAGTCTAAGTAATAATATGGTGATGAAAGAGGTTCGATAAAAGGTTATCTGTTTCTCCTGGTGTCTCGAAGTAACTGGTAATATTTCAGTGTTCTGTCTAGCACGGCGATGAGAGAAACTAGTAGTTCCAAAATTCTGGAGATGTTCCTTCGTAAGAGTTACGCTGTATGGCGACACTTTCTTGGTCTATACCAACTACTATTCTTGTGAACACGTCCAAAGACTTCTTTAACAATGGATCTTGTCGGCGGAGCCAGGCTTCCATTGAAGTGAATTGGATTTACTGATGGAATGGAATGGAATCTGCATCTGGGATCCACCAAAGATTTGAACGCCGCGGTTTTGTCTGGGCCACCGAATCGGGAAAACCGTGGACAATTCAGTTGCCAAATTGAGGCACCTAATTCTATTTTAAGTAAGCAAAGGCAAACAGTGGCCTTCCTATTTAGTTTATTTAATTTACTTAGTTTATTTGCCCGGTTGTCTAGTGTACATGTATCCTCAGTTGAGTTGGACGTAGTTACCAGGGAACACACCTTGTTGACCATTGTATCTTCCTGTCCACCATTCGTTGACATCTTGCGTACGTTCCACAATTTCTATGACTGCGCCGGCTGGGAAACTTAGATCTCCAGCCGCTTGAGCCTGATATTCATAAAGTGCAGTCACTGTTTCAGCACTAGAAGACATGGTCCCTGCTGTTGGTGGCATTGCAGTGTTAGTGTAAGCTGGCGGTGCACCAGCAACTACAGTTGGATATCCAGGTTGCTGTTGTGCAAATTGCTGACCCATTGCTGCGCCTGGTTGTTGGTAACCTGTGGCTGGTGGAGATTGCATTCCATTATACCCTGGTTGTCCTGGAACTGTACCATAGGCCTGCTGTCCTTGAGCACCAGCATAGCCCATATTTGGCGTCCCGTACCCAGACGAGTCAGATTCGCCAGTTCCAGGACCTGCGGCACCGTAACGTTTTCTCGTCATCTCCAACTTGGCCTTTGAATAACCGATTTTAAAGTGAGTAATGGTTAAGGCGTCAGTTTGCTCCTCAATGTTGCCTCTCTTGGTCATGAAAGCTTCGATGATATCGCTGTTTAGATCAAAGTATGGGATCTTCATGTCCTGGAATTTATTGTATAAAGTGTAAAAGATGTTCAATTGCATGTAATAGAAGGAAACGAACAGTGGTTGCACAAATTGCGCCTCCAATCCGAACAATATAGGTAATTGATTCTTTAACATTTCATTGTAGTAGTCATATTCTTGTTGAGCAACAGCCATCTCAGCTTCAGCTTTGTACATTTTTTCTTCGTCCTTAGCCGTAGGTTCCTTCTTCTTTTCGTATTTGTTATAAGTATTCAATCTTCTATCTAAATCTAATTTTTTATGATTTCTCTTAGTTGCCATTTTACGAATATACGTGATGATCTTCAATAATTCCTGGCATGGTTTAACAATCTTGTCATCCACTAAAGCTAAATCTGGTTTCAATGTTTCTTGCAATTCAGCAACAATAGCTCTGTATTGTTCACTAGCTTCAATACCTTCTGGATTATCTTCTGGGATAGTAGCGTTAGGGTCACTCATTTTACCACTAATAGGTTTAAAGATTTCCTCCATAGCTCTGGCAAATCCAATTTGATGTGTTAGCATCCCATTAACCGCACTGGAGTACCTCTTAGATTCTTCACTTAATTTTTTAGTTTCGTCTTCTAATTCCTTGAAACGACGTTCTGCATCTTCATAGACAGGATCCTCTGTTTGTTCACCCATCTTGAACTTTTGACGGAATGATTGGGGTGCTCTAGAAATAGCCTTAGTAAACCCCTTAAAACTCATCTTGGTATCAATTCAATTTTAGTTTGTTGTTTACACTTCTGATTCTTATTCGATCTTAACAGGTGTATTTTTTTTGGAATAAAACGTATTTCTTCAGTATATCGTATGTTATTTTTTACACAACGACTATATCTTCACCTGTAAATGAAATAGTTGTATCCAGAGATTATCTTTAATCTATCTTATCAAGTAACATTAATAATAATCCTTATTTCATCAAGTTCCCAATTTTTTTTTTCTTGCCTATTTAAAATTTCACATCACATTCGGAAGTCGCCCCTATGATAAACAACGTATGATCGAGCCAGAATATACACTTAGGAGGAGATGACCGTTTATGAGACTTTGATAAAATACATTATATCAGTTGAAGACAGGCATTTTAGGTATATTACAGTGAAGATATAGACTACGATATTTGCACAGGATATACCTGTAGCTGAGAACAGAGTATTAATCAAGAAATATTTGAAGTATTGAACAAGTCAATCAACTTCTGAACTGTAGAAGTTATTGTCTTCTGGCAAACTCTGCATAATATAATGCCAAGTAATGAGGAAGATGACGTTTATTCGGATCTATACTCAACTTTTTCCCAGTTAACCTCAGCCACTGAAAATGACATAGAACTACTGCCCTATTCGGTTACCCTTAGGACAATTCTAATATTCGCAGGTTCTACTGTTGGTGGGTTACTTTTTGGTTATGATACTGGTGTAATCTCTGGTGTTCTACTAACGTTAAAGCCTGAAGACATATCACAAACTATATTGACTGATTTCAACAAGGAAACCATTACATCAATTACAAGTTTTGCTTCGTTTATAGGATCAATATTGGGCTTCCCTTTGGCAGATAAATGCGGCAGAAGAAAAACTCTAGCAATATGTTGTGTGATCTTCATTGTAGCAGCATTATGGATGGCTGGATCCACTACTTTACAATTATTGATAATAGGGCGTTTTATAGTAGGGTGTGCAGTTGGTGTGGCGGCACAGTGTGTCCCGATATATATAAGCGAAATTTCCCCAAGTAATATAAGAGGATTCATGTTAACTTTAAATTCCTTAGCAATTACAGGTGGCCAACTTCTATCATATATTATTGCGTATTTCCTCTCTAATGTTGACCATTCGTGGAGATACCTTTTTGCAATATCTGCCATTCCTGCAACTATATTTATTCTCCTATTGGATTTTATTCCCGAATCACCTCGTTGGCTGATAAGTAAAGGGAGGTTTATTGAAGCTCATGCATCAATTAAAATGATTTATCCGACAGCTTCTAATCATCAAATTAATCTGAAATTAAGAAGGCTAATAATTGATCTTGGTAAATTGACACATTATCAAGATATTGAGGAACCTTTATTGTCTCGTTCAAGGTTTTTTTTACAAACTTTGAATTCATCCATTATATCTCAAAATCAAAAACCAATAACTCGTGACAATACCACCAATAAAACGGTACTGCCTCCGGTAATCACTGGGACATCTTGTTTACTTGGTTCATCATCACTTTCGCATGGAAATGGGAAGCCAAAAAAGTATGTACATAGAATGGAACCAAGAACTAAAAGGGCTTTGATGGTAGGATGTGTATTGATGTTCTTCCAGCAAATTACCGGTTTTAATGCATTTATGTACTATGCGGCTGTTATTTTTTCTAAATTTGAATTGAAGAATCCATTATTACCTGCAATGCTAATTGCATTAACAAACTTTTTGTTTACATTTATTGCTTTGAAATTTGTTGAACGGATAGGGAAGAGATTAATGTTACTTTACACTCTCATAATTATGGATATTGGCTTAATATTGTCAGCAATCGGTTTTGGTCAGGGCAATCTTGTTTTAGTTCTTATATCTATAGTGATATTTGTTGGTGGATATGCATCCGCATTAGGAACAGTACCTTGGAGTTGTGTTGAATTTTTGCCTTTGAACAGGAGAGCTTTTGGTGCTTCCTGTATATCATGTACAAATTGGTTAACAAATGCTATAGTTGCTCTGTCATATCTATCATTAATGAATTCAGTAGGTAACGGTAATACGATGTTGATATTTGCAGGATTCAGTTCATTGGCATGGGTCTTTGTATATTTCTTTTATCCTGAAGTGAAGGGACTCTCCTTAGAAGAAATCGGAAGAGTCTTTAAAAATCGAATTGATGTCCATATTGTTTATAGAAATTATTACTAAATATTAAGAATATTCAAAAAATCGTTTTATTAATAAGGAATTGGAGTAACAAATATTGTTTGGAAAAATAACATGTTTACATCCCATTAAAAACTTCTGCAATCTTTTCAGATAAGCCTTTCGTAATACGTTTTGCCCCTGGTGCTTTCCCAAATTTAGAGAACATTAGCATATTAGCTTCATGTGGTGATTTACATTTTCGATACGCACTTAGTATATGATGCAACGTTGGAAAAGTTGTTTGAATGGCAATGGCCTTTTCTAATGATACACCTTTTATATACATCAACACATTTATAGTTAATTCTCCAATAGTTCTCATGTCTCCTTTTCCCATGACTTCTTGGAAACATCGGAAATTATGACAGCATTCGATGTTATCCTTCCTCTCAAACTCTTGTTTAAACATTCCCAATATATTTTTGTAGTCATCCTGACTTTCTAGGTTGTTTGGGTATAATACCACGAGAGATTTTCTAGAATATTGATATTCAATTACTCCGTTGAGCGCATGAATTCTTTCGACAGTTTCGTCTGAGTTTAAGGTTCTGATCATTGAAAACCTGTAATAGACTAAGATCAGCCATAGGGCAGTTTTTAATGCTTCACTCATAGCCCCAACTGTGTTACCACCGATACTTTCCTCAATTAGATAATATTTATTCAGGCATCCAGACTTCTCTAATCTATTTTTCTGTTCCATAAATCTATTGTCTTTGATACTGTTGGCTAAATCATCAAGACGTTTTCTTTCCACAATAGTATTTAGAACACAAAGGCTACCTGTACGTTTATTCTTCGCAACCCATAAGATATCACCTAATGCCAATTGCCGTATCTCATTTTTCATTCCTTTCCTAGCAAATGCGTTGGGAAAAAATTCCCTGTCACCTTGAGATTTGATTTCTCTGTGGTCAATTATTGGATATACTTCGTAGCTTCCACTGACCCACACTTCATAACTAATTCCCTTGAACCTACCCCTAAAACTGCTTTTTGTTCTAGTTCTGGTTTCAGCTCCTAATTCTAGACGTCTCAGCTGCTCGGTATCATTATTATTCGCAAAAGGAGTACTTATATACTCTGTAGTGTAGTCAATAAATGATGAGTCAGTCTTCTTCTTTTTGGATGATTCTAGTAGTTCTTCCTTATTAAAAAGTTCGCTAAGATTTGCTGTAGTCTCATTCTCATCTATTAACGAATTTTCTCTAAGTCCTTCATTGTTTAATTCCCTCTGGAAGGTTATTCTATCGGCATCTTTCAAAGTATTTGCTAAAGTCACACCATCTTCAGTTAATATGTATTTCTTGGGACAACCTTCTTCTGATACTAAGTTATGTTTCTTCAATGAGTTAATTGACGACCATGAACCATAAAATTCTTTAGTAGCAAAATTCCCTTCCATGCTATGATCTGTAAATTTCTGAGCCATTTCTATCGTCTCCTCTTTGGAATATCCACGTCTTATTGCATTAAGCTCTAGCAAACTCAATAAAATTGCATAGCCACCAGATCGCTTTTTCGGTATATATGTCTTTTTTCTTTGCTTCTTCGTGGGCAGATCTTCATTTGTATCCTTCTCTTGAGCATTGCTATTTTTTGCTCTTAGTGTAGTTCTACTTCTCTTGATCCCAGTTGAAACACTTCTCGGTGCTCTTGACTCCGGTGGAGGTAGCCCATAGTTTTCACAGTATTCGTGCAATTTAGTTTCTAATCGCGTCACTATCATCGTACCAATTCCCTTTACCTTCTTTAAATCATGTGGGTAATAAAATATTCCCTCAGTGTCGCTCAAATTTTTCTTTGCCTTGAGATACGTTATTTGAAGCTGTTCTTGTCGCGGTGAGAGCTCATCTATTAAATCTTGAAGCCATTTCAAATACAAGCTTTTCAAGTTTTCTGGTAAAAATCCATCTCCAACATGACGTTCCATCCCATCAATTGTCCGTATGGATGGATAGGATCAACAAGTATATCTTTCCAATGGTGGTTATCGAGAATGCATTTTCTTCAAACTACTTCTTTAATAATCTATTTATTTAATTATCTGCGCGCGTAAATTTAGCGATCAGAAAAGGCTACATTTCTCAAACAAAAAACTTTTATTGTAGTTTTAGTCTTTATATAATGTTTGACAGCTTTAATTGAATATTTCCTTGTATATTGAGGTTTCGTATATATATATATATAATATGACAAAATAAAACATTAAGCAAAGTTAACGACTACATAAGAATGATGACTACAAGCAAAAAGTAAGGCAAAAAGTATATAATACCTTTTGCTTACAATTTGTCGTAGTATTCTTGCCAGCCTGGGACTTCTTCCTTCATACCGTGTCTCTTACGAGCAGCAGTGACGATCTCACCAGCCTTGGTGGTTGGGTCCAATGGGTCACTACCTAAGGTAGCCCAATGGTCGAACACCATCTGTGGGAAAGCTTGACCACCGGTAGCTTGTCTCAATTCACCAGTGAAACCGAAAGATTCGTTAACTGGCAAGTAAGCCTTAACGGTAAACAATGGAGTACCTGGTCTTTGTTCTTCAGAAACAACTTGACCTCTCTTCTTGTTTAAGACGGAGTAAATACCACCAACAGCGTTTTCAGGACATTGAATTTCGACCAAGAAGACTGGTTCTTGAATCTTTGGTTCAGCCAACAAGAAACCGGCATAAGTAGCTCTTCTCATAGTTGGGATAATTTGACCACCACCTCTGTGGATAGCATCAGCGTGTAAAGTAACATCCAAGATGTTAACTCTAACGGATCTCATTTGTTCACCGAAGATTGGACCTTCCTTGGTAGCCCATTGGAAAGCAGCAACGACAGAATCCTTGATTTCGTTCAAGTATTGAACAGCCTTAGTTTGATCGATGACCAAATTTGGACCATTACCATCTGGACCGAAACACCAAATCTTTCTAGCATCGGTAACATCCCAGCCGAATTCATCAGCCATTACTCTAGCTCTAGCCTTGAAATCATCTCTTGGGTTAATCTTACCACTTTCAATAGCCAAAGAAACTTCTTCATCAATTGGTTCAGCCTTCAAGTAAATTCTGTTATGTTTGTTTGGAGACTTGGACAAAGCAGTTTGAGAAGATTCAGATTCAACAGTTTCTCTGTAGGCAACGACAGGTGGAGAGATTCTTAATGGAACACCAGCGTGATCATTTTCCAAATCTTGCAAACAAATTTCCAAATGCAATTCACCGGTACCAGCAACAATATGTTCACCAGATTCAGACATGTAGGTCAAAACACATGGATCGGACTTGGACAATCTCTTTAAACCTTCGACCAACTTTGGCAAATCGTTAGCGTTCTTAACTTCAACAGCAACTTGCACAACTGGAGAAACAGAGAATTTCATGACCTTCATGTTGTGAGCGGTTTCGGAGGTGGTCAAAGTACCAGTCTTCAATAAGAATTGATCGATACCGACTAAACCGATAATGTTACCAGCTGGACAGTCATCGATTGGTTCGACAAATCTACCCATCATCAAGACAACTCTTTGGATAGCCTTAATGAACAAATCATCTTTCTTACCTGGAATGTAGTTTGGACCTTGGATTCTAACCTTTTGACCAGACTTAACAGTACCAGCGAAAACTCTACCGAAAGCGTAGAATCTACCCTTATCAGAAGTTGGCACCATCTTAGAGACGTACAACATCAAATCAGCCTTTGGATCACACTTCTTGATAGCCATACAGTTAGCATCATCGGATGGACCTTCGTATAATTGTTCAGCTCTGTAAGCTTGAGCAGTAACTGGAGAGGGTAAGTTCATAACAATCATTTCCAATAAGGCATCAGCAGCTGGCAAGAACTTCTTCATAACGGTCTTTAATAGAGCCTTACCTTCTTGATCCTTTTCATCACCCTTCAAGTTGATTTCCAACTTTTCTAACAAGACTGGAATTTCATCCTTCTTGAAATTCATGATAGCAGCAAATAATCTAAAGATTGGGTCCAAGACGAACATGTTGAAAGCTCTTTCTAATGGCTTACCATCAGCATCAGTTTCCTTGCTAGTCCACTTCTTAGTCTTTGGGTTGAAGTAAGAGTCACCCCATAATCTTTCCATCATTTTAACCTTGTCAACACCGAACTTCTTACCATATCTGTTGGCGAATTGACGGATGGTGAAAGCCCAACCATGTAAACCGGAACCAAAAGCAACGGTACCCTTAGATGGGTAAACTTGAACATCACCCAAAACTTCATCAGCGTAAGTGGAGATGATGACGTTAACGGATTCGACAGTTCTGGAGAAAGATTGGTATAAATCTTCCTTGGAAACTTGCAATTCCAATAAAGCTCTATCAACCTTGTTAATACAGACAACAGGCTTAATTCTTTCACCTAAAGCTTGTCTCAAGACAGTTTCAGTTTGGACACAGACACCTTCGACGGTATCGACGACAACTAAAGCACCATCAGTGACTCTTAAAGCAGCAGTGACTTCTGAAGAGAAATCGACGTGACCTGGGGAATCGATCAAGTTGATTAAGAAAGCATTACCTTCAGTCTTTTGAGTGATATCCTTAACATCTTCATCTGGCATTTCAGAGAATAAAGAAATAGCGGTAGACTTAATAGTAATACCTCTTTCTTGTTCATCCTTTCTGGTATCCATGAAACGGGCTTCACCGGCCTTAGCAGCGGAAATAATACCAGCTTTTTGGACTAAAGAATCAGTCAAAGTAGATTTACCATGATCGACATGGGCAATAACGGACATGTTACGAACATTCGTAACAGTGTCCATTAAGGAACGCATTTGGTCAACAGTGAAAGCAACCATGTTTAATGTGTGTTTTGTTTAATTGTTGTTCGAAGATCTTAAAAAAAGAATTAAAATATAAACAATATAAAATGAAAAAAGTTTAGAAATACTAACTAAAAAGCAAATTCGACAAGACAATATTTGTTAAGTCTCGAACATATCCTAACTAGTTAAAGGTATATAAATTGTGAAAAAACGCTATATATTTAAACTGAAAATTTTTTCTCCCTAGACGCTCGAGCAAAAAAAAAAATGTTGCATAAAGGAGGGTAATGACCAGCACTAATTTTTTTTTTTTTTTTTGAACACTTCGACTTTTTTTGCGTCTGTGAAAATTGTGGAACAGTAGTCGTTCCATTTTCTTTTAACCGGGTAATATGCTTATTATTAAAGATCTCGGACAATGCCGGACAAGATGTTTTCCTTCAATTTTGTTTAAGCAAATGCAAATTGGTCCCTGTGGGGTAGTTAGTCTCGCAAACATTAATTACGGGATAATTATGGTAAAGCAGAGAATCTCTCCGATACCATTGAATCAACTTCATAAATCAAAAATTCAGAAAATTTTGGAAAGTCATTTCTAATATGTGCTGTTAGTCATATTCAATTAGCTTGTCAGACTAATGTACATATACCCAGATATTTATTCTTAGGCATGATAAATAGAGTAGAAGTAGCGTACTACAATAGACTATGAGGTACACATATATAGTACAAACGCGTAGGATCAATAATTTCTCCCCATCTCCCAACCTATTTTCTATCACTATAAATCAAGCATTGTTCTGAATGGCTGATGAATTATTGTTATTACCTACTGCAAACTTTCCATCTATGGTTCCTCACTAGCGAGTTTCCTAACGTTATTTAATGCGACCAAGCTAAAATAATTTATCAAACCACTGTAAGTCGCTTAATGACTATTACAATCTATAAGATTTACGTGCATGAATATAGGAGCCGAAAGTCCGTCCGATTTTCTCTCTCCTCTTTATTTTTCACCTGACTTGAATTTCACGAGGGAAAAAAATTAAAAAAAAAAAAAAAGCTTGAGACCTTCCACGAGGTCTTCTTAGAAGTCAAAATTAGCCTGCATGAGATTTTTCTCGAGACCTTTCACGTTCTTTTCTGACCGCTTCAAGATTGGCCCGCGGAGAGTCTCCATTGAAATCAAAAAAGAACCAAAGCACTGAATGGCAGAAACAAAATTTTAAATTCTTAATCTGGAAAAAAAAATAATCTCTTTGTTTTATGCAGGAGGAAGATTATTTAAATAAACTGGAAATAATAATTTTGAAGTCTTAGGAAAAAAAATTAATCCTCATCGATTTATTATTGTTTTGAAAATGTTTTCTTTTTTCAATAAAAAGATTCCATCTACACAGTAAATATAGTTTATATGGCTTCTTCATCTGCGTCCTCTATTGAAAAATGTACCGCTTCACAACCGCACCAAATTCCAGTTCAAAGTGACTCTGACTCAGTAAGAGTTTGTGAAATTTATTCTAATAAAGAATACATTACATTTGGTGACCAAGTATTCAGGAAATCCGATTTCTTTGATGCTATGGGGGACGACTACCCACGTCGTGAAAGATCGACTATCAGAAAATTAGCTAACCCAGTTCCATTAGGTTTAGCTTCTTTCTCCCTTTCATGTTTGGTCTTATCTCTAATTAATGCTAACGTTCGTGGAGTTACTAACAATAAACTAGCCATCAGTTTATACATGTTCTTTGGTGGTGCTATTGAATTATTTGCAGGTTTATTATGTTTTGTCACTGGTGATACCTTCGCCATGACTGTCTTTAGTTCTTTCGGTGGGTTTTGGATCAGTTGGGGTTGCATTAACACAGATCAATTTCATAGTATAACAGGTTATGGTGCAGACACTACACAGTTAAATAATGCCATTGGGTTTTTCTTAGCTGGTTGGACCGTCTTCACTTTCTTAATGCTGATGTGTACTTTGAAAAATTCATGGGGTTTATTTTTATTGTTGTTTTTTCTTGATTTGACTTTCTTGTTGCTATGCATCGGTTCGTTCATTAATGATAATAATGTGAAGATGGCTGGTGGTTATTTCGGTATCCTGGCCTCTATGTGCGGTTGGTATTCCCTATATTGTATGGTTGTATCAGATGAGAATTCATATTTAAATATGGATGCTTATATGATGCCAAATGCCCCAACTGCTTGATTGAATTGGAAAAGACTACGACGTCAAAAAAAACGAAAATAATTTAATTTCGATAATTGTATAGTAAGATTTCTTATAGGGTGTTTTTAATATTAATGAAAAAGAAATAAAAACTTTTCAAAGCTTTATTATTCTTATTACTTTCTTTTTTTTCAGTATCACAGAAAAAGGTTCAATTCGCCTTAAAGTAGTTATGTGATCTATTTGGTACATAGAACATGATATATAAGGGGAGAGGGATCTTAGATATGCAGGAACTAGTATATATAACCATATAAACTGATAGTTCGAACCGAGCAGCTTAAACAGGTAAGCAGAGTCTGTACTAAATTGTCCTATTTTTAATATTGAATTCAAGTACTTTTAAAAAGGCATCAAATTCTTTTTTTTTTATTTAAATACCTTTTTTTGTGAGAGTTAGTTTATAGACAAGACAACTTCATTCTGAACCATAAAAAGTAGGCAAGTATACAAAAAATAATATACTTGGTATCAAAGATTATATCAAATCAAAGAACGGGTTCAAACTTATGATTTGATTTTGAAGGTATTACCTTTTCTAAAAAAATATCAAATTCCATTGGTACAATTTAAGTAAGACGTGCATTATCAATTGGTTGTAGCATAATCCGTTCAATAATAATGTACAAAAGAAATTCATATTTATCTTTTTGTTCTTGAAATTAATATTTCAAAAATATCATTCACACTTTTATAAGTTACTTATTCTCCTCGAGAAAAATGTAAATATTTTATTAATTCGGGAAAGTCCATGACATGATATCACTGATTGCGATAAATATGGAAAGCAACAAACATAACAGTTTGATTATTTCACATATTCCCCACTAATGAATTCTAACTTAAATGTTAAACTACTCTAAACACGTTTTTATATTTTTCACGATAATTACTTCTCATTATGTGCAGGGAAGCACAAACTAATAAACGCTCAAATATCAATAAGACTTTGAACTCTTAAAAATATGGTTAAGTAGATGAAGATTGTTCTGTTTAATAATTACTTATATTATTTACTATATAAAAAACCAACAAACTTAAACATTAAGGAAATAAAATAAAAAATTCTGTTGAATATTTAATTTAAGTTTCCTTAATCGAAAAGACCGAAACCCATGTCATCATCGGATTCTTCCTTAGCTTCTTCTTCCTTTTCTTCGGCAGCTTCACCAGCAGCAGCAGAAGCTGCACCAGCGGAAGCACCAGCAGTAGCAACACCACCAGCTGGCACAGAAGCAAACTTTTGAGCACCAGCGGCAATGATTTCATCTAAGGAACCCTTACCTTCCAAAGAGGACAACAAAGCGTTGACTCTAGCATCTTCAACTTCCAAACCAACAGATTCGACAACTGTCTTGATGTCAGCGGCAGAAGGGGCAGTGTTACCACCTTGAACCAATAATAAGTAAGCAGCTAAATATTTCATTTCTTATTCGTTGGGTTTGATGAAATAATCGATTTAAGCAAAAAAATAAGCAGACTATTCCTTAATCTTTTTGTAAGAAAGTTTTAACAATTGGTGAAACATGTAAAGTCTAGTAAGCAACTAAAAAGATTTTAAAATTTCAGCGTTAAATGAAAAATTTCTTGAAAGTTTGCTTGCTCACTTTAAACGAATAGTGCTAGGAATTTCTCATAGGTGCGAAAAATTTGGGATAAATCACGTGACACGTTTACTTTCTCGAATAATAAAATTGGTAATTATTCCAAACTATATATCGTAACAGTAACCATTAATGTAGCAAAGCGAGTTTTATTTTAATAAACTCTTTTAAAAGATTTTTTTTTGAAGGATAGAAAAGACAAATGCTTATGGCAGATAATGTGCCACCTTCTCCTGCGTTGTCTGGTTAAAAAGCTGTAAAAGTCGAAAGCTCGAAAACTTTGGCGCTTGGGCGCGGGTTCCTTGAGTAGCCTTTGTTTGAGTCGGTATCTGTGAAAAAATGATGCTGAAAAATAAAGAGTAATACCAGTTTTTTTGCGATGGCAAACATGATTTCCAGATCTTAAAGAACCCTCCGCTATTATTACCAATATTTAAAGTGTACTTACCTTTGCATCTATATGGCTTTGAATCTGTTTTCGATCATCATAATCTCGATATTTTACCCTGAACTTTAGAGCAAAGGAAGAAGAACCAATAAATAATACAAAATCAGAATCATGAGTGATAGTATAGCGCATCCAGTTGAGAAAAGTAATATTAAAACAGCATTAAATGATATAGTCAACGGGTCCATAGCAGGTGCCTTTGGTAAGATTATCGAATATCCATTCGACACGGTCAAAGTTAGACTACAAACACAAGGATCTCATCTATTTCCAACTACATGGTCCTGTATAAAATACACTTATACAAATGAAGGTATCTGGAGAGGATTTTTCCAAGGTATAGGATCTCCCTTGTTTGGTGCTGCTTTAGAAAATGCGACACTTTTCGTTTCATATAATCAATGCTCAAATGCGTTAGAGAAATATACAAATGTCTCAACACTATCAAATATTATACTTTCTGGTGCGTTTGCTGGTTCCTGTGCCAGTTTTGTATTAACCCCAGTGGAATTAATCAAGTGTAAACTTCAAGTTTCAAATTTACAAACAGTCGTTGATGGACAAGTTAAACACACCAAGATAATACCTACATTAGTACACGTCTTAAGAGAAAAAGGAGTTTTAGGGCTATGGCAGGGTCAATCTAGTACATTCATTAGAGAATCATTGGGTGGTATTGCATGGTTCGCTACTTACGAATTAATGAAACAAGGATTAAAAGATAGACGTAAGAGTGATGAAAATAAAACGTGGGAACTGTTGGCTAGTGGTGCGAGCGCAGGCTTAGCATTTAATGCTAGTATCTTTCCTGCTGATACTGTTAAGTCAATGATGCAAACTGAACATATAACTTTGCTGAATGCAGTAAAGAAAGTGCTAAGTAGATATGGAATAGCAGGGTTCTATAGAGGATTGGGAATCACATTGATCAGAGCTGTACCTGCCAACGCCACTGTGTTCTACACTTACGAAACTTTATCAAAGATGTAATAATATAGCAACCATACAAAGATAGAATTTTATAAGGAATTGATAGATTTTTCATATATTAGTTAACTAGGTTATGCCTTTATCATGCGTGATTCTCTTGAATATTCTGAATAATTTTCGAAGCCACCTATTTTGGGAATCTCCGCTAAGAAAGTTAAAAAAATCAAGGGTATCCATTCCAAGTTTAAATAACAAAGGGTTCACGACCTAACAATAACTGCAATGTCTACAAATCCATTTAGAAATATAGGGTATGGTATTTTAATTGATAAAAAAATGAACTAGCATGCATCTACTAACAGTAGGATAGGAAAAATGTGCTTCTCATTACAGGGATAGGTATATCTTCGATTTTTGTTGCTAAAGTAATCATTAAGAGAAGGAGAGATGCCAAGTTTGCACCAAGGGCTATATACTCAAATAAACCTGGAACTATGGGTGATCTTAAAGTTAAAGATCCTAAACGAGATTATTATGATAATTTAGCGCAAGTGAGACCTGGCTTCCCTATTCAAGATGGCGAAAACGACAAGGACAAAATTCCGCCAAGGAAAAGCAAGTATGAAGCTAGTGGATTGAGTGCTGCTACTAGAAAGAGAGGTGACAAATTAGGTTTCCTTGATAGAAGGAGAGATGAATAAATAATAATTGTATCAAAAAGACGATGTAGATACGTAAATCTAAAAAAAAACATCCATTAAAAAATAATATAAAATATAAAATACAATTTTACAAATAAAGCAGTTTCACTATTACATATCAAATGCAAAATACAGAGAACTGTCTAACAAATCATGCACCTAGTAGTTGTAGGTGAACAATTATTTCTTTTCAAAGTAATCGGCCATTTCCTTGTCTAAATCTTCTAAACTTTTCTTGGCTGGTCTTTCTTTGTTTTGCTTACGGTTAGTCTTAACAGCGGCAGCCTTCTTATTTGGAGCCCTCTTAACAGCATTATTATTCTTTGGGTTATTGTTTCTTGGAGTGACAATCTTCTTTGTTGGTAAAGCCTGGATTCTACCAACCAATGAAGTTGGTGGAGCTTGACTTGGATCGACAATCAAGTTCAATCTCAATTTGGATCTACCGCCATCAATTGGAGCACCGTTGAATTTGGTCACTGCAATACTAGCTTGTTGCTGATTTCTGAAGGTAATATTAGCCATACCAGTAGATTGGCCTCTTTCATTGTAACTTAACAGAACTCTTTGGACACCACCGACTTGAGATGAGAAAAATTCCTAAAGTAAAAAATAAAAAAACAAAAATTATATACAAATTGTTAGTTATTATATCCTGGAAAAGATAGTTAATCGTTTGGATTTGTTTTGAAAGAAAATGAGAATAGAAAACGGAAGACCATACCAAGTCATTTTCTAAACCACATGGAATGTGATGGAAACGGTATCTCTTATGTTACTATTATAGGTTTCATTAGATCCGAATATGAATGAATAAAATAGAAAAAAAAACTATTTGAAAACCTCAATCTCAAGCGTATAATATGTGTATGTGTAAAAGTATCAATAGTTAATAATTCAATCAGACCTGTCGACTAACGTAATCCCTCTTGAAAGATAACAAAGTTAATTGCTCCTTCAAAACGTGTAGTCAGGAATGATAATTTTAACAGCATAAAAATAAATGCAAAATGTTCCGCCTTGCCATATCAAGTACGGAAAACTAATAGTCAATTGATACATCACACTACGACATAACACATTTCATCGCAAAAGAATGTCATAAAATAAAACCGAGTTAATTTACTTCTAAATTAAACACTCGTAACATTCCATTCGAATCCAGCCATTAATAGGAAAAAAAAAGATACCGATAACCATATTAAGTATTTCCATTCTTCCATTTCTTAGAAAATAAATACCCAAACATATCAAACGCAATCGTATTCACACGATTAGCATTATGATCAAAAGGACAACAAAATAAACGAGCCTCCAATTAATCAAATAAATGGGAACATACCCTAACAGCATCTTGCTTAATATCTCTTGGCAAACCTTCAACGTTGACTTTGACTTCCCTATGAGAATCCAAAAGTTTGGAGACTCTAGCAACAGGAGCTCTGATTATTCTCTTTCTAACATCGTTGTTTCTAGCAGCTGGACCACGGCGTTGAGTGTTGACTTGTTTAGATGTTTTTCTTGGACCTGCGTTACGGCTACGGTTGTTAGCTTGACGAGCTCTGTTGGTAGTTCTCTTGTTACCAATAATTTCGTCTAGGGATTGATCTAGGTTGGCAGACATATTTTGAGGTATTTAGTTTAATATATGGAAAGGGATGGGATTTATCCTTTTTAAAAATGGTAATAAATGCGAATTTATATGATTCGATTTGTCCTTCTATTTCAAAGTTCCAGAAATTAAAAATCTCAAGAGAGGAAAAACAATTTCGGACGTCAATTGGAAAGCGACGAGAATTGTCGGTGCCTTTTATAATTTTTTTTTCTTCTCTTTTCACGTTGTCAATCTTAGGAAATAATTTACCCGGAATATTGAATGAACAGATTAAATAAACACCCAGCCATTTCTATTATTAACAGGTAAGCGGCTAAATAACTAACTTATTTTATTGTTTTTATATGGTTATACATTCAGCTATACTTATTTCATATTCCTTTTAAATTTTGCCGCATCAAGCATTGATTGTAATTGCTTTGGGAAATCCATTACCCCCAGTTTCACTTCCAATAACTTGATTAATTCGGTTTTTTGTCCCAATTTCAGCTGTTCCAATAAAGGATCCAATTCTAAACGTGTTTCAACTAACATATTTGATGTATATTTATTATCCTGATCACCTAATGCTTGAAATAATTTGGTCCATTTCCATGGCATGATGTCATTATAATCTCTGGTGGCGCCGTTGAAAGCCCTTTCCACAGTGTACCCGTTGTTATTCCAAATAATGATTTCAATTGGTATTTTATTTCTCAACATTGTTGTTAATTCTTGGATGGTCATTTGTGCAGCACCATCACCTTCAAAGAGAATCAATCTTGGCTGATAAGATGATGACCATAATGCATCTGTATGTATGTGTGATTTTGGAAAATCCTGCATAGCAATGCCAACACCCATAGCTGCAGGTAGGGCCATACCGATGGACAAGAAGAAACCTTGTGTAATGTATTTCAATTGCGAGGGGAAAGTAAAATCACGAACAGCAAATTGGAACGAACCTGTTTCACAGACTACGACATCGCCTGGATTCAAATACTTAGGAATAGTTGTATGTAAATGATTTTGAGTCACTTTAGTTTCAGTTGCAGGTTCTTGTGGTAGGCAAACTTCTTCAGGTGAAAATTTTGTTACACCAGTTGGATAATGGAAATCCAATCTCTTCACATCAAGTTGTAATAATAATTCATTAAAAATATGAATAAAATTAACATCATTATAAATAACCTCTTCCTTGTTCTTATTATCAAAAAATCTTATATATTCAGGGTGGAGTTCAATAATTTTGGCAGATTCGTTATATTGGAAAGTATAATGTCCACTATTGATCTCATTACTTTGAATACCAGAATGCAATACCAAATCGCATTGCAAAAACCTTTCTGTTACTGAACAAATACTTTCATTTCCATTGTATAATCCCATATACGAAGTGTTTGACTCATCAATCACTGATTTGCCCATAACGGTTGAAAAATTCCACATTGATGTCAATTCAATTAACTTGTTTAATTTAGAAGAACAATTATACCTATCTGTTAAGACATCGCCAATTACACATGGCGAGTTAGATTCATAGATCAATTTAAGGATGTTGCTAGTTATCTTTTCCACTTGCAGAGGTGAAACCAATGGAATTGCTCTTTCAATACTAATAATTGGCTTTGAAACCAAATTTGAAGGGTTTACTAACATATCTGGAAAATCTGCAGGAACAAAAATATAGCCTGGTTTTGAATATTTATGAATATCCATGATAACCTTATCAACTTGATCACAGCTGGTTTCAATATCATCCAAGTAAGCTAAAGAACATGCCAGTTTATCTTTTATCATCTCAGCATATACCTTATGATTTGGACCCAAAAAATTATCATTATGTAGATTTTGAACCAAATGATGAATATTACGCCTAGAATAGTCATTCGAACGAGAATCGATAGAACGTGCCACACCAACTACGTGTAACACTTTCACATTTTCAGCGAATGCACCAGCAATGCCGTTCATGGCACTTAATTCCCCCACACCGTATGTAGTAACTAGACAACTCATTTTGTTGGAATAACGAGAATAACCGTCACATGCGTAAGCTGCATTTAATTCATTACATGTACCTATCCATCTTAATCCTTGCGAGATTAAACTTGGTGAATACATATGTTCCAATAATGAAAGATTGAAATCGCCTGGTACACCAAATATAGATTTGGTTCCTGCAGTGAGAATTCTTTGGAACAGGTACTCTCCAAATGGGATTCCTGTTCCTTGATTGTTTGTTTGGAAAGATGAGTAGTTGCCGATTAGTTCTTGGTTCACGGGTACTGTTAACATTATCAAATTAAGGGACTGATTTGTTTATTGCTTGCTTGTGTTCTTCTTGTGGAGAATTAATTTAAATCTTCAATATTTAAAAAAATTAAATATTCAAAATGAGGTTAGTGAAGCTGCTATTGAAGTTACTGCTGTCTATTTATCTGTTTTCACAGTGCACTTGGTTTGCTAATCAACCGAGTTATACTTGTTGTCTATCAATAAATTGCCACACCATTATAACTAATTACTCCACTCCGTGGATAACCGATGATTTGTGAACGATATCGTATTAGCCGCCCAAGTCGACCACAAAAGAGAAACAAAAACGGAATGACGGCAATCCACGGTTATCAACGGGTGGGGCTGTAACACTTCACGATGATTGGCTATAAACCAAGACAAAAGAAAATAAAAGATAATAAAGCAAGGTAAAAAGTTCCATTATAAGCAAACACATGCACTGATCAATGTGCATGATAAATCTTCAATGATGGCCTCATGCGTTGCCGTCGTCGCTGTCTGTGCGTAACCACTGCGAATCAATCTTCGCGCATCCGAAATCCCCTTGCTGTTCAATTACAACTTCAACCTTAATCTTCCGTATGTAGATAAACTGAAAGTAATAATACGGAAGACAGAACAAATCTGAACTTGAAATCAATACCCTCAGTGCCAGAAAGCAAATATAATGACATCAAGGCTAAGAGGCATCCAAAAAGATGCGATACATTTTTACAGACAATGCATAAGAGCTGCAATGAAGAAACCTGAAGAAACAAGACCGCATTTCTTACACTATATACATACCGAGTTTGGTAAATATAGAAACTTACAACGAAAGGATTTTTCTGCTATTGAATATCTATTACGGGCCGGTAATAAAAAATTGAAAATGTATTCTCAACCGGAACTGAAAGATATACATTAGAGATAAATGGATACATTGGATTTTACTGACTGCACAATATCTTCTTCTCTCTAAGTTTACCTGTATAAATCAGTCCTTTTACAAGGACGGGTCTCTGAAATTTTCGCTCCATTTATCAAAGTCCAACCCGTTAGTAAATGGCCAACATAAAGATATTGAATAGAGAAAGAGATAATCGTGAGAAATTAGAAAGTTTTGCGCATACCGCTGTAAAACCGGAATGCTTCTCTTTGTAAATATATGTTAGCATGAAAACATGTGAACCGAATACGTAAAATATAATTATACCAAGTGTTAGTCAAATGATTGTTAGATACTTATACTCAGATTAAATAGAGCAATGAAAATCTATCATGGTTTTCTTCTAATGCCTTTGATAGATGATCAAACTGAAAAAAAAATTCTACATTTCGCAAAAAGTCAAATAGCCGCTCAAACCTTAACAGGGTAACCAAAGTGTCTGTAAAATGAAATATTTCATCAAGAAACCTTTTGGGAAAGGAATAGATTACCTACCTACCATAAATGTAAAAAACACAGTTGACAAGGACTTATCTTCCACCAGAAACTCTTCCAACTAGATAAATACACAAATAACAACAATGTCAGATAAGCCAGAAAGTACTAGCGTCTCCACACAGTTTCTATCTAATATTATCGGTAAGCCTGTGAACGTGAAATTATATTCAGGAATGCTATATAACGGAAGATTAGAATCAATTGATGGATTTATGAACGTGGCACTATCAAGTGCAAGAGAACATTATGAAAATGCCTCAAATGGTCTTTTAAGAACATACAACAGCGATGTATTTCTAAGAGGTACCCAGGTTATGTACATTAGTGAAGTTTGAAGGAAATAACTAAGTTATTTAAAAATAAATGTAAAAATATAATAAAAAACGCATCAATTGAAAGTTTTATCTTTTTTAAAAGAATATATGTATATGTATGTATTTAATCTTTTTTTTTTGTTGACTCTTATTTGTCTCCGTTGTGATCTTGTAACCTGAATTATTCTTTTTTTTGGACCCTTTAGCAATACGATGTGATACAAAGTACGTTATATGTTATTAATGCTCGCCATTATCATTCTTATGATGTCTCAAATGATAGTAATATTCCATAGAATAGCCGAGAATGATAGTAGCACAGACTAAATGCACCAGTGGTTTCACTGAAGCATTTTCTCCATCAAAATATTTACTCTTATATCTGCCAATGGGTCCCGATAGAGTATTCACCTTAGGTGCAGGTCCCTGAGGTAGCGTCTTATATAAATTTACCACACTGTTTATTCTTTTCGCATTTGGAGCAGCTGTTAAGTGCTTAACAGATACAATTTTGGGAGGTATTAGAGTGGTTATTGCACGTTTGAAAATCATCTGCGTGGAAAGCATTAACTTAAATACTTTTCGATTTTATTGTTTCTCAGATTCCTTTGTGTTTAGTCAAAAACAATTGGAGCTATTACTTGATTAAATCGATGATGAATGTAACTGAACAACCAATCTTCAGTACCCCGAGAAGCTGCTACCGTAATCAACGAGTCTTTTCCCACAACGCTCATTGGCTATACCGCGGGAAAAACCATGACGGCGTCATAAAATAGTAATATATTATTTAATTCTACAATATATATCTTCTTTGCTATTACTATCTTTTAACAGCATCCATCATATCCACAATGGAAAGAAACTTGCTCCTTCTTTTATTTTCTTTCTCTCCATTCTGTAACTCTTTCTTATTTATTATTTCCCAATCAGACCATGTGGTGTGATCTATCTTAGAAAGATCAATATCAGAAGAACAATCAGTTGATGTCTGTTGAACAAACAAATCTTGCATAACAGTTTCTGCGACTTCGAATGCATCTTGCATAGTTGACGCAATAACCCCCTTGCTTCCCTTCCTTATCCAGCCCGATGCATAAAGCTTAGGATATAAATTATTAGATGTACTCAATACTCTACCCTGTTTATTAGCTAAATGTCCTCTGTCAAAACCAATTCCCAATGATAAAAACTCTTTTAATGGGATTCCTGCATAACCAAGTGATGTTATCAAGAGATCTATTGGGTACTCAACCTCTCCCTTTTCTTTATCAGCTACCACTTTATTTTCAGGTAAGAGTAACCTATTTTGTGTCAATGATAATGATTTTATCATAAAAGTGGTGGGATCCCTGTTTATTCGAACGGGACTCAATAAATAGTCGAGTTCCCAATTTCGCTTTTCAAGTTTATCTAATGATGAAGGAAGTGGACCTTTTTGGAAGTTCTTCTTTCTTTCAGAAAATGGTTTTAAATATTCTGAGCACATTTCAACCCTTCTCTTAAATGCCCGATCCTGTTGCGATAAATCAAACATCTCTTCATGAAAGTAATCCTTCGAAATGTTACCAAATATGCCATACTTCTCCAATTGCCACATTTCTCTCACTTCTTTATTTGTAAATTTGGAATGCACAAAATCTCTTCTACCAATAATTTTGACATTTTCAATGGGTGCCTTTCTTAAACATCTTAAAGCAATTGGTGACACATCAGTATTCTTCCACAATTCGTCTATTTTATTGCTCAGAATTATTCGTGCAATGTCTAGAGCTACATTTCCATTCCCAATTATACCCACGTTTTTAACTTTAAACCATTCAAATTCTGACAATTCTGGATCCCGAGCCACATCCGGATGCCCATTATACCAATTGACAAAATTTCGACTACTAAATATTCCCCTAGTACCTGCTTCACCTGGAATATTTAACTTCTTATCTCCCATGCAACCATAACTCAATATAACTGCATCCTGTGATTGCAACAAATCTTTTAATTTGATTTGATTACCAATCTCCACACCACCAACAAATTCAAACTTATGTTCTGTATCATGAATAAACTTTCGTGCAAAATCTGTAAACACTTGTTCACAATTTTTTACTTCCGGATGATCAGGTGCTACACCATATCTGCTTAATCCGAACGGTATAGGTAATTTTTCCCATATGGTTACATGCAATGGCATCTCTGCCTTGTTCAATAGATGATAAGCAGTATAAAACCCGGCAGGACCAGATCCAACAATTGATATCCTCTTATGTCGGATTCCTGTCGATATAAACCGCCTCCATAACTGCATAACTTCCCTTCTCAGTCCTTCGAATATACTATTGTGAATAATATGTTCGTTGACAAATAATCAATGTTACCTTTTTTTTTTTGTTTCGTAATTTTACGCTTGCAGCTGGGATGTAAGATTTATGCGTAAATCATACAAAATATACATTAGAAAGAATTCTGATATATTATTAAGTTTGTACACAACTATGAATATATAATATTTTGTTATTACCATTACTTATTGAGGATGATCCTTGTTGCTTCTTCCAAATGAACAGGCATGATCTGATCGGATTGCTCAGCTTGTGCAATTACGTTAGCCTCAAGTATTATTTTCTTTAATATCTCTTGAAAGCCACATGAAAGTATTTGTTTTTCTTGATTGTTTGGCTGAATTGAATCTCCTTGTTTCTTCAATTCACTGAACAAATATTCCGTTATATTTTTCTTCTGAAATGGTGCCATAACAATCCTGAAAGTTTATAATAACGAAACTTTAACACATGCAATTATTCCTCTTTTCAATTGACAGTCCAAAATTATTCATGGGGTATATCGTAGTATCTCTAGTAGCCCAGAATTATTCCACTCAAATGTTTTTTTCCTGGTACATCGCGTCTACGCGGCCAAATCTTTTGGATCTGAAAACATCTAAATAATAAACAAATGAATAATAGAGTTGAGAAGTTAACTAACCTGAGTCATTTATTCGATTGAACGTTATCCAGATCTTACCCTATAATATAATAACGTTTTATTAATAAAGAAAAGTGCTTTTTTCTTTAAGAGTTGTGGTCGAACGATTGAATATTGTCTCATCATCCGCATATCCGATTCCAATGCACGGATTTTCACCCATGTAGAGAGAATATGGAGCGTTGGGCGGCTATCCTTGTTGGAGAAATAATGACTTCATTTTATATATAAAGACAAAGGTGGCAAACAACATATCCCTCTTTTCTTTCTCACATTTCTTTTGAACTACATATCAATCACTATACTTTAATCTGCTTCAACCATGTATGCTAATGAATTTAACTCATTCATCGATCCATTATCGTATATAGATATAAGCACTTTACCAACAAGAACGCTAGATGATTCATTAAAGGATTTAGAAGACGTGTTCAACTCCTTTACCATCAAAAGTTCTGGTATCAGTGACCTAGGTGAGGTGCATAATATGGACGAGGCAACAGGTGACTTTCTTTGTTTAAATTCTCAAAATGAGAACTGGACCACCACAAATTTTGAAAGGGAAGCTCCCAATCCTTCATCATCGAACTCTTCTCTTTCTTTGATATTTGAGCCAATAACTTCCATTGACGAATATACTTTACCACATACAGCACATGATTCTAAACCAAGAAGTACTCCACATTTATTACTTAATCAAGATAATTCACAGTTAAATGCTTATTACAGTTTCAATAATGAATACCAGACTTTGGAGAATAAAAGTCCCAAGTATAATAATAGAGACTGGAATGCAAATGGCAAAGAAGTTATCAAGAGCGGTGTTACGACTGACAAATCTCATATTAAGAATTGTGTTGCTATTATACCTACATGGATCAATATCCCTGAAAAATCCAAATTTTTTGTCATCAAATCAATAAATTTGGAACATATTAGAAAATCTTTCTACAATAATATTTGGTCCTCCACACATTTTGGTAATAAGAGATTATCACATGCTTTCAAAACTTTGACGGATAATGGTAAGATTTTCCTTTTCTTTTCAATGAATGGATCAGGTAAATTTTGTGGGGTAGCAGAGATGATATCTGATGTGCTATCAGATTTAGATACCAGGGATATGTGGGAAAATAATGAAAAATATGGCAAAGCTTTCAAGGTTAAATGGACCATTGTAAGAGATATTCATAATAAGAATTTGAAACGGTTCTTAAACCCATTAAACGAAATGAAACCTGTTTCTAATTCGAGAGATACTCAAGAAATTCCTTACCCTATTGGATATTCGATGATGAAAATGTTCAAATCTGATCAGTTCGAAAAAGATTCCTTCCTAAGTGAAGAGTACACGTAATATTGTTTATGCCCCACCTCCATATTGCTCTTTCCTTTTTGCATTCCCAGTAAAGATAGACGTTATCAATTTTGCATTTTAACATTAAATAAAATATATTCGAATAGTTTGCACGCTACTTTAATACATTCGATCGACCCCATTTTGAGTCATCTTGAGACCCCTTTTTTGACACATATTGAGCTTACATAATCCCAAATGAATAATTCACGTGATTCCTCCAATATATGTTTACGTAATACTCGGGTAATGGCGGAGAACCATTTCCGCTCTATGTACATAAACAGAAAAGAAACAAAAAAAGAAACAAAAACAACAGACAAAAAAAGACGAAAAGCCCCCCGCGGCATTTGCCGTTCCTTGAATCAAAACAACTGAACCAATCATAACCGAGTATCTTATCGATCTTGAATCAGATCTGCTACTAACACCCACGCACTCCCAGCATTGCAGGAGGGTAACGGACCCAAACAGAATTTGCTCATCGAAGAATTTGACGGGTGTTGACTTCAAGCGACTGTCTGATAAGATTTCTTCTTTGTTTAGATTCCCGTATCTCTATCTATATCACTATCTTTGTATAATTCGGAGAACGAAAATTTTTGATAAACTTCCTTCCCGTCCTTCTGCCATTTCTGAGTACGGGTTTATTATACCTGTAATGTTTGATTACACATTCATTATAAGGAATATTTTATTTAGTCGCAATCTCGAACTTTTTTTCTTATTTATAAAGAATTTCTCATGATTTATACATTTTAATAAAGGGAGCTAAAAGTGGTAAAACTCGGCGTTGCTTTTAAAACAGGACTAACCCTTCGATCGAAAACTTTATAAAACTAATTCAGTTTTGAAAAAATCAATGAAACATAGCCGTTAATCATATCACTGTCGACATAAGAAAAAAAGTAAATTATTCTGATAGAAAAGAAACGAGTAAAAGTTAATTTTTAAACCATTCATTAATAATATCCTTTTAATTTTCCAAAAGAGAAAATTTCTATCATTATAATAAAATACAAAAAAAAAGTTTAAATAAAGTTTAGTGTCCTAAGAAGTTAGATGAGTCGTGATAACGGATACATATGGACAGAACAATATGACGGATCAACAGTAGCTTTTATGGTAATAGGTGCAGCCCTTGTTTTCTTCATGGTACCAGGTCTGGGATTCTTATATTCAGGTTTGGCACGGAGGAAATCTGCATTATCATTGATTTGGGTAGTGTTAATGGCTACTCTTGTAGGTATGGTACAATGGTATTTCTGGGGATACTCATTGGCATTTAGTAATACTGCTACAAATAATAAATTCATAGGTGATTTAAACTCCTTCGGCTTTAGAAACGTTTATGGAATAGTCAAAAATTCCAATCAAGTGTACCCAGAAATTGCATTTGCTTCTTTTCAAATGATGTTTATGTGTGTCGCACTAAGTATTATCGCAGGTGCCACTGCTGAAAGAGGTAGGCTATTCCCCCATATGGTATTTATATTCATTTTTGCCACCTTGGTATATTGCCCCATATGTTATTGGATTTGGGCACCAGGTGGATGGGCTTACCAATGGGGTGTCTTAGATTGGGCTGGTGGTGGTCCAGTAGAAATATTAAGTGCTGTAGCTGGCTTCGTTTACTCAATATTTTTGGGAAGACGTAAGGAAAGTCTACTGATAAATTTTAGGCCTCATAATGTATCCATGGTTACCATGGGTACCGCTATATTATGGTTTGGCTGGCTACTATTTAACTCAGCAACTTCTTTAAGTCCAAATCTGAGATCCGTGTACGCATTTGTAAATACAAATATTAGTGCTGCCACCGGTGGCATGACCTGGTGTCTATTAGATTATAGATCTGAAAAGAAGTGGTCTACTGTTGGGTTATGCTCTGGAATCATTTGTGGTCTAGTGGCTGCAACACCAAGCTCTGGATGTATCACACTATATGGCTCTTTTATCCAAGGTATAATATCCGGTATAGTATGCAATTTCGCTACTAAGATTAAGTACTACTTGAAAGTCGACGATTCCTTAGATCTGTTGGCTGAACATGGCATTGCTGGTATAGTTGGCCTTATATTTAATGCCTTATTTGCTACCGATTGGGTTATCGGCATGGATGGTACAACAAGACACGAAGGTGGCTGGTTGACACATAATTACAAACAAATGTACAAACAAATAGCATATATTGCCGCGACCATTGGATATTGTGCCGTGGTGACCGCTCTCATCTGCTTTATCATTGATAAGATTCCTGGTTTACAATTAAGAGTCACCGAAGAAGCTGAAGCCAGAGGTCTAGATGAAGATCAAATAGGTGAATTTGCATATGATTACGTTGAAGTCAGGAGAGATTATTACGAATGGGGTGTTGATACTGACAATTTGCATAGTGGTGATGATCATGAACAAACCACCATTGATAATAACGGTACTGGATCTTCAGAATCTTCAACAGCTGGTGTAGAACTTCATGATCTCAACGCTGAAAAGCAAAACGTTAACGGCACTCATAAACAGTCCACATAAACTTTTTATTCCTAATTCCCATCATATTTATTTTATTTACACTTTACATATTGCATTATTTCTATACACCATTTAGACGACTATAATAATATTATTAATTCAAATAAAAATAATTGGTCTTACTATAAAGTCAAAACTTATTTGCAACATAATTAATTACGACAGTGTGTTATTTTAAAGTTGAATATTTGAAGCTTAAAGAATAAAATTTAGAAGTTAGGAAAGAAGAATAATAAGTTTAAAGTTATAAAAAGAAAGCAATATTAATTTATTCATTTTATTTACCACATTATTTAGTTCAATTGCCTTTCCAGATTGCGCTTTATATACTATTACTCCAGTTTAGATACATAACATAACTACCAGTTACCATTTACCAAAAGAAGAGCGGCTTTAACATATCAAACGACATTATACCAGATTGAATACATTAAAACTTGACATTATCTTGATCATTTCCTGATTATCATCACTACATGGATATTAAAAAAAGTAACTGTTAAAAAAAAAAATCGACCCCAGTGAGGATTGAACTCACGATCTTGCGATTAACAGTCGCACGCCTTAACCAGCTTGGCCATGGAGTCTACTTATATTTCAAAAAATTTCTAGTAGAAATTTCCTAGCCTTTAGTCCAAAGTTTAAAATTACAACCTCTATTGTTCATTTATTAGAACTGGCATTTTTTCTTATTTTTTATAAAACTATTTATGAGAAGATATTTCGAACGTGTAAGAAATATCTGTCCTTTATATACGTTTATTTCATTTGGAGATTGTTCTATATTTAGACTGGAGCTCATCAATATCTTCAGTGTCACGATCCTAGATAACAGTGAATACATTTTAATTATAACATAAAAAAATGAGTGGAAAAGATTATTCATATTACTGGAATTCCTATAGTATAACATAGATTAGCCTAATTGGGAGAACCTCAAAAATATGAAACATAGATGATCAAATTTTATATTGAGATCATCAGAATTTATTAGTGTTTTATTTTTTGTATATTAAATAAAAAGGACATAGAACTTTAGAATCCATAATCTCACTATTAATATTACAATCACGTCTAATGATCAATCTCCTCTCTATATAAATGGCCAATACCTATTTATATCACATGCTTACCTCCATTATTTGCAATTGACGCTATATTACATACTCAATCTCGCGAATAGTTAAATATAGCTATTTGAGATCTTTATTGTTGCCATTGATACCATTTTTTCATATATAAATAGTTTGCTTCAAAATAAGAAGAAAAATGCGAAATATCTTGATAATGTGAAATTTTTATTATACAGTGTCAATGCTTTATATACGATACGTTAATAACTGAATGTGTCTATCATTAGGTACTGAAATACTGATTAAAAACTGGCTTGTTCAATTACAGCTGAATATATACCATTTCTTGCACCTGGAATTTTAGTAAGCCATCTACCTAACCTATGTTCCTTAGCTACACTTGCCAATATACGGAATGTTTCTCTATTATATTTTCCCGCTTCAACTGTCTGTATTTTAGTTACAACACCTTTACAGTCAGATAATTCCCCAAGAAGTTCAAACTCTCTAAAATTTTCCTTAATTTTCCAAACTCGCAAAGAACCATTCCAAGATCCTGAAATGAAAACGTTGGAATATGGAATGGAATGAATAGCAGTAATCCAAAAAGGGTTTACTAATTTCTTTTCTTGAAGTTGTCTTTCCCTTATCTCTTCGTTGGCTTCACCTGATATATCCTTAGAATTAGGAAGTGGTATCAAACCATGTGCACATCTTTCAATAAAGATAGGTTTCTTCTTAGCGAGGGACCAAAGTGATAAACTTCCGTTATCTGACCCTGTAATGAAATGACTATCATCGATCATACTCACCACATCAATACTACCTTCAGTGAAAAATTGAGGGGCTTCAGATCTATCTGGATATTCTATTTCACCATCTTCTCTTTCAATTGCATTATTTTTCATCCATCTCTTTATCAACTTTTCTGGATCATCACCCCCTCTGAAAGTTAAACGTGTTTCATCTGGAATTTTCCAAAGCATAGCAGTTCTATCACGAGCACCTACAGTTACACATCTTTCCATATTTAATGCAGATATACCCACAACAATATCATGATGCCCATATAATGTTTCTAATTGCGAAAATTGTTTAATGGAATACGTACGAATCTTATAATCAGCACACGAAGCGTATAGTTCATCACTATTCTTCCTGAAGACTAAACATAGCACTTCTCCTCGACGATCCTTTGTTGGAATAACCTTAATAGGTGCAAGTGATTCTGAACTCCACACGATCAATTTCTTATCTCTACCACCAGTTACAACATACTTACCATCTGGCGACGCGGCAACCGTTAGAATTTCGTCGTAATGTCCCTCTGTTGTATTTTCAAATGGTTGATTTGATTCTGGAATAAACTTAATTCCTCCCTTTGTATACTTTAAAACTTTTGGTCTTTGATTGAAATTTGTAACGTCATATTTAACCAACTGCATGTCTTTACTAACCACGTAGGCAAATATCTTGTCTTTATTCTTATTGCTCGATAGTTTTGAATCAGTACTAAACTTTTTTAGATCTGGTTGGTAACAACTCAAAGAGGTTAGATTTTTAGCACCAACTCTTGTAAATGTAGTCTTAGTTTCAGAAAGAAGAAGCTTATCTGCAATGAATCTATAGACACGGCCTTGATGTTCTGCAACATCCTGCTTCAATCTTGAGGCAATGATATCTTTATCTAAATCACCCGCATCAAAATTATTATAATTATCAACTGCTTTATCCGTTTCGTTGTCAATATCGCCAGCTTCTTTCTCCGTCATTATTTCGTTTGCTTCAGTTTTCAAATTCTCAAGGTATTGTTTTGCCAGTCTCCTTCTCTTATCTGCTGGATTTTCCCCTTCAAATTCTTCATCAGATTCCAATTCATCATTCCCTGACAATCCATCTTGACCTAATGCATCCACCTCATCGGATGATTGATCAGTGATTTCTTCATCGTCCGTAGGCCTTGGTGTTTCGTTTCTAGTTCTTTTTTTTCTATTTGTTGCTGTATGTTCTGCCATTTTTTCTATATAATTATAAACCGAGATGGCCTCGATAATCGTTTTTTGATTTGGACTGAATTAAAATTCGTTTTTCTATCTTTTAGATTGTAACCATTAAACAGTAAGCTCATATAAACACTTCCATTGTAAAATTTAGTATCTCATCTCAAATTTTGAAATTTTTCAAAATCGCCTTGAACGAATATTGATTAAATGGAACTTAAAATAGCCGCCAAATGGTTACGATAAAAACCGTGCTTATTCTATTTATATATAATAGTTTTAGTTGCAAGCAATTTAGTTACCTCTCTATATACTATTCATTTGTTGCTCAAATCTTGCTTCACGTAAGTCATTTATTCTCTTTACTAAGGTCATCATCTCAGTTCTTTCAGCAATTTTAACTGCGGCGTTCAGTGCCCTATCTTGCTTTAATTCTTGAGCAAGAGAAAGTGCCTTTTCCCCGTTCTGATCAGAACATGCTATAGCGAACAATCTCAATACAGCTTTATCATACATTCCTGATAAAGATGATAATATATCTAATTCATTACCGTATATTTCACCACCATCCTCTAAAGTATCGGTTAGTAACTCTGAAAGGACTTTCGAACGCAGTAATTCTTCTTCAGCTACGAGATTATTTGGCACAATCAGTTCTTTGTTCTCATTATTTTCTATCATTCCGTCAAGTTCTTTTTCTTTCTTTTTTTTTTCATGTAACAATTGACTCTTCACCAATACCGGCATTCTAACTTCCATTTCGGAGGGCAATGGTAAAGGAAACTCAGGCCATGTATGCTTACCTTTCACTAGAATACAATTCATAGTGTCGTAATTTAACCCTAGAGGCCAAACATGAACATCAGTGTCCATTCTACCACCGGCCATCTTCCAAACCTCCATATCACTGTCCAACATTGGTACCCATCTGCTCTCTAAATTTGATCTCCATTTTGTTAGAACCAATAATACATTATCGTTTCCAAAAATGCATGGATCTCCGAAGTTTGAAAAGAACAAACTTTTCACACCGACTGGATTGAAATTGAAAAATGTGGTATCAAGATCTTCATCAAGATCTGGATCACTTTGAGGTAATACTATCGGTAGAGGACATTCTCTTTGATAATATTTAGTAACTGTAGGTGATTGTTCAAACAGAGAATAAGACACCCCATGGTACAAAGAATAATGTATAGTTAAGACTTTATAATCCTGTGCAGTTAATGCTACAATCGGTATTGTTTTTTCGATAGAAAGAGGGACACCAAATTGGTTGAATGTTCTCAAATATCCAAAAGATGTACCTATAAAAATTCTCCTTGGAGTTGCCGCAATAGAAGTAATCTTTTCTCCTTTTTGTATAGGAATTACCTTTGTCCAATTAGAATGCATGGTTTCATGCGGTTTATAGTGTAGTTGGCCGGATTTAGATTGTGCAAATAAAGTACCATTTTCAGTCAAACAACAAACGTCATAACCGAACAAATCTTCAAAATGATATTCATTATGTTTACCGATGTCAAAGAAGGACACCGTAATACTGTGCTGTTCATCATTACGGACCGTGCAAACGTAACCAACATTATTCATAGTCAAATAACGTCTGTCAGAAGTACCAAATGGAGTAGCCCCGGGGGAGACAGGTTTGTAACGGAAACGGACAGCTGAATACGTAGTGCTATGTGATCTATGCCCTCTGTTTGAAAGTTTCTCTCTCGAAGAGTAAGTTTTCTTCGTCTGAACATATCCAGCCCCATCATCATCATCAATAAAATCATTTTCATCATCAAATAAATATTTACGTTTTTCCCCTCTAATATTCGTGTCCTCATTTTGTGTGAATAAATTCTCAGTATCACTATTATTTATACCGCCATCTGCATCTTCATCAGCCTCCCCATCCACAAGGTTATTATTTGGATGAGATGATAAAGTATCACCAGTATCAGAATCAGAACCTACAAATAAATTATTCTTGCTAGCTGTCTGATCGTCAGTCATGTTTTGGGCCTGCACAGATGGAGTCAATTTGATAGATTCTGCAGCATTTTTGACTGTAAGAACAGCTCCAATCCAAGTACCCAAGACTATATCCATCGTCTTTCCATCAGGCCTTATACTCCAAACAAAATTTGTAATTTGTTCTTTGAACTTCTTAGTGTAATGTACCGAAGAGGTTTCCCAATTCCAAATAATTAAATAATTGTTCAAATCAACTGCTGCGATATAATTACCATGAAGAGGATCAAATTTCAAATCGATGATTTCTGACGATGTTATAGATGTATTCGTTAATGTTTTAATAAGTTGATAATCTCCGATATTAAAAATCTTTATAGATTTATCATCACATGGAACAGCAAAATGTTGTCCCATTGGATGCCACGCCACACGCGTGCATATTCTATTACTGGTACAAAATTGTGAGTCGGTAACCTTGTGTTCATCATCATCATCATTATCATCTAAATCACTATCCATGTCTAGGTCATCCATTGTTCTACTTAGTATCTTGTCCTTGAAGGTGTCGTTATATTCATTTTTTATAATATAACCTGGCAATTCACGTATCATATTCGGTCTCGAGGATGTCAGTGAATAAAACTTAATATTGCCATTGATGAATGAGACAGCTAATAAATTCGTCTGAGAACTATAGGATAATTGAGAGATCTGCTCATCAACAGTAACAGAATGTTTCTTAAAGTTCTCGCCGTCCAACTCAACCAAAGTTAATTCCAAATCATCACCACCAAATACACTCATCTTACCACTATGTACAACAGCCGAATCACGGACAGGCAATGTGAATCTAGCTAAAACTTGATCCGTGTTGTCTTTGAAGTTGTATCTGTATGCATAACCGTTATGCGTGGTTATCAAGAAACTAGATTGGGAGTCACAATGGATAGAGGTTATTCCTTTTTGAATATCTAAAATTTCTGGTTCTTCTTCAGGGTTATTAGTCTTCAAAATCTTAGTTAGTCCACTGTTGTTTGCAACGCATAATGTGTTATTATCTGGCGTAAGAGATACCAGTGTTTTCCCTGAAGTAAACACAAATTTGTCAACAATGGTAGGCATCTCGAAATATTATATCGTACTCAAGCTCAATCGGATGTTTAGGATACTTTAGATTATTAAGGACTATTACTTGCAATGGAACTCTTTAATTAGCTTACTCAATTCAAGTTAACCTGAAATTTGCCAGACGCGTAAGATGTTTGTTTTCGCGTCTCAAGGTATCTCCAAGCATATTGACTTGAGATGATCAATTTTTTCACTAATATGCAACCTATTATACATGAATGAAGAAAATTCATTTCGCAATCTTCTCGAAATAATCTGAGGTTTATACATTCTCATATAAAAAAAACGGTAGTCTGATTCATTTAGGACGATGAGAACAGCATCGAAATAATGATTGATATTTATTTCAAATAAGAAGAATATATAGAAATTACAAAAGTGTTTACCAATACAAATTCAATGAGAACAATAACGCTTCTATTAGATCCCAGAAAATCCATGTAATAACAGGTCTAACTGGTCCTTCTCAGTTTTCGTAATATCAAAGTACTTATCGCCCCTCACGCTAATTCCATGAAACCAAGAGTTCAAATTTGGTGGCAGAGATTTCAAGTTTGGGTAAAACTTCGTTGATAAGCCCAAATTATCAACATCAGTTGTTTCTTCCATTTTGTGAATATTTTTTATAAATGTATTATATGCAGGCAATTTCTTTCCCTTAGTACTATAATAAAATTTATCTTTATTTTGTTTCTCACCAAAGTCAAAACCAGAAAAGGTATTTATAGATTCCTTACTGTTTTCAGTTGTATGTACAAAGAAAGATGGACTGGAATTGAATATCCATGGACCTATCAGTTTTAATTCTTCCATGGAACAACCAGTCCTCCAAACCTTTTTGAGTTCTCTATACAAATTGCGCATTTCAAAGTTTACCTGCTCAGTTGCTTTAGCAAAATTGGGACCAAATTCTTCATGTAGATTAAAATATCTGTCAGAGTTACTATTATGTGTATTCTTTTGACCTACGTAGATACCGTTTATATTAACAAGCACTCTTGACAAATCACTAATTCTGGAACTGGTTACAATCAGATCAATTTTTGGCTTGGATTTGGAAATATCTCTTGGTAAAGAGGAAAATGTAGGTTTGCAATAAACTACATTGCAAAATTTTGAAAGTTCAGTAACTATGAAATTGATATGCTTCAGTTCATTCCTCGGTTTATTGAATGACTTATAATGCAAGGAAAGTTCGAATACCAGACATCGTCCCTTTAACAATTCAGATACCATTGTCATACGCTTCAATACGTACTCAAACTGGACGAGTTATATGCTTACCACAGCAAACAAAATTAAACTACAGCTTGAAAAAGAATGATTCAATTATTTGGAAAAAAATGAAAAGTTGTTATATGTACATGAAACTAAACTGACATTATTTGATATATAATATGTGAATATACGGACAAAAAACTATGGGATGCTCATGACCATTGTTTTTTAACGAAGTGCCAAACTATAGGAGAAGCCCACAGAAAAGCAGCCGCATAAGCTGCGTTGACTAAGGTTTTATTTGTTTGCTGTTGATGCAATTTCTTTTCTGCTTCGGAAGCTTCTTGCTGTGGTATTCCAAACATCACTTGTTATAGTACTTTTAAAGCTTGCGTTTTATGTGATTGTGTCTCCTTTTGGATGAATAAGTCTTCTGTTTGGTGACTGCTCAAGAGGATTTTAGTGCTGGCTTTTCCTTTGGGTAGTTGGTTTTCGGAATGTCCCTTTCGCTTCAAAATTCCAAATCCATTTTTGGAGAAATTTCACAACAAAATTACATCTACCAAAAATGGAATACTCATACTTTCTCACTGAAAGTATACCTTAAGGACTAGTCATAAACTGATACAAAGGGATAAAGAACATTTATATATACTGCTATTATGAGTGATAATGCCAAAATACAAACGTCATCAATTGACCCAATATTCTCTGATGCTACAAACAAAACAACAGATAATCAAAATAACGTGACTACTACCACAGCTGAAGAACCAGAGGTAGACTCCGCTGAAGATAATGTTATAGCAGAAGTAAAAGAGGACTTCAAACCTGTATCGGAAACAGCAAAATATGCCGATATGGAAAACAAAGCAAGTGCTTCAGCTATCAATTACAATCTAACCACTGGTATGGAAAGAAAGCGTAAGCATATTGAAAATACAGGATCTGATGATGAAAGTGATGATGATTTAAATAGATTAAATACCTCAAATCTACCAAGAAGCGCTTCTATCGATGCAGCTGACCATGATAATAACGATGCATTTGACGATCCTCATCGGAAACGTAAAGAATTGGAAGACAAATTGGATCGTATATTAAAGAAACCAAAAGTTAGAAGGACAAGAAGAGACGAAGATGATTTGGAACAGTATCTCGACGAAAAAATATTAAGATTAAAAGATGAAATGAATATAGCAGCACAGATGGATATTGATATATTAAACAAAAGAATCGAAAGTGGAGACGCTTCTTTGATTGCAATGCAAAAAGTTAAATTACTGCCTAAGGTAGCCAGTGTTTTATCTAAGGCAAATTTAGCAGATACCATTCTAGATAATAATTTACTTCAAAGTGTTAGAATTTGGTTAGAACCTTTACCAGATGGATCTTTACCTGCCTTTGAAATTCAAAAATCGCTATTTGCAGCATTAAAGGATCTACCAGTCAAGACAGAACATTTAAAGGAAAGTGGCTTAGGAAGAGTTGTTATCTTTTATACTAAATCGAAACGTGTTGAACCACAATTGGCTAAGTTAGCTGAAAGGCTAATTGCTGAATGGACTCGTCCCGTTATTGGTGCATCAGATAATTATAGGGATAAGAGAATTATGCAATTGGAGTTCGATTCTGAAAAACTAAGAAAGAAATCAGTTTTAGGTAACACTAAGAGTAGGAAAAAGAGAACTGGAGATAGCTCAGGTGGATCATCCGTTCAAACGTTGTATGAGCAAGCTGCCGCAAGAAGAAATAGAGCTGCTGCACCAGCTCAAACAACTACGGATTATAAATATGCTCCTGTTAATCATTTGACATCAGTTAGTTCAACCGCAAGGACAACTGGTGTAGGCTCAACACTAAACAATAGTGAGATGTATAAAAGATTGGCATCGAGACTTAATAAACATAAGAGAGCCAAATAATGACGTTCAAATTAAGTATAATTCGTTCTATAACATATGTAGTCTAACGATGTTGTTTTCTATGTTGTTGTCTATATCTTTCCTTTTGCTAATATCGACATACAGGTCCTGTCAGAAGGAGATTTATATGTCAACTTAATTATAACTAATGTTTTGTTTAAACAATTATACAGTTTTTTTAACAAAATAGCATATACAAATATTTATTATTATTATTGGTATTATCTTTCTGCTTACTTAAGATCTTGGCTTTTCCTTCTTTTCCTTCCACAAAGCCAACAAGGAGACACCGGAGACCTTAACGACCTTGAATCTAACACCTGGAATATCACCCTTAGCTTTACCCTTTCTACCGAAACCAGCTAATAAGACTTCGTCATTTTCATCAACAAAGTTCAAACAACCATCATTTGGAACAAAAGCAGTGACCTTCTTACCGTTCTTGATTAATTGAACTCTGACACACTTTCTGATAGCAGAGTTAGGTTGTTTAGATTCAATACCTAATTTTTCTAAGACAATACCTTTGGCGTGAGAAGAACCACCGAATGGGGAAGATTTGAAGGCAGTACCCAATAATCTCTTCTTGTAGTTGTTTTCGGCCCAACGACTGTTATAATAGTAATAATCGTAAAAGATTAATTAAGTTAGTACTCTGATAAAACATGTTTCATTCATCTTTGGGTGGAAGAATCAACCACAAGTTGGTATTTGTACATTTAACTCGAATCGGGTCCAGTGGTGTTTATACTAGAATTATTATCTCCGTTTCTTTCTGTCCTTGATCACTTTTGTACCTTGGATCTCATAGATTAAATTTCGATGTTTGGAACTAAAATAGTGTCTGGTTATAATTTGGCGTAGAAGGCAAATTTCTAGTAACTTCAATTATATGGTCTGTTGAATCACTGCATTTTTTTAATAGTTGATATATTCTCCCCTTACTCAAATGTTTATAGTTTTGATAATTTATGGATTAACATACTTGTTTCTTCTATGGACACGTAACTTTCTAGCGGAATTCAAACCTCTTGGCTTACCCTTACCCATTTTTGGTTATATTTACTGTATTATTCCGTTTTTTAAATCTGTTTAATAACAATATACAAATAATTTGGTGTAGTACCTACAGATAACTTATTTTGATGGTATCACACAGGCCAGAGCTTGGAATTCCCAGAAGGATTTGCGAACCGAATACAATGAACCGGTAATGATGATTTGTGGTGGTGGTATTCGATGAGAGGAGTCGCACTAAACGGACACCTGCTGCGTTTTTTGAAATTTTCAACTCATATATTTTTCACGAAAAAAAACAAAAAACAAAAAAATGTCGGGATGCAGAGAGGGTTTCTAGATGTCCAGGTGTTTTCCAGGAGCAGTCAATGAAAATTGCAATCTTTGAAATCTTTTGCTGGATTATTTATACAAGAGTACTTTGGGAAACTGTGGGTAGTTACTTCTCTAGGAATTACAGACATATGGTGATCAGGGATAGTTAGTAGCAGTTATGACTACAATCCAACCATTCGAGGCAACAGACCTTTTTAAATTGAATAACGTCAATTTGGATATTTTAACAGAAAATTTCCCACTGGAATTCTACTTTGAGTATCTGATACTATGGCCAGAATTATTTTTCAAAAGTGTAGAAATGACAATCGGTGCTACTTCTAATGATGATATTTCGGGGTATATGATGGCAAAAACAGAAGGCAAAGCCCATGAGTGGCATTCACATATCACTGCGGTTACCGTGGCACCTGAATTTCGTAGGATTTCATTAGCATCTAAGTTATGCAATTCTTTAGAAGCGATGACAGATGCTAAACCACATGAAATAAACTTTATTGACCTGTTTGTTAAATGTAATAATATATTAGCACTTAATCTTTATGAAAAACTTGGCTATAGCGTGTATCGGCGAGTGGTTGGATATTATAACTCACAGGAAGATAACTATCCAATAACGCTAAAAAAAACTGATGATGATAAAGATGCGTTTGACATGAGGAAAAGTATGGCAAGAGATGGAGGTCGTAGCATAAGAAAGAATGGGAAAAACGAAAAATGTTTTCCCCATGAAGTAAAATTCTAAAGATATTTAAACATTTCAATAGCACATTCTCAAATTATTTTAAAGAAATATTTAATTATACTGATCATAAGCTTTATTGATATCGGCATTCTATAGACAAAAATATCATGTACTTATTACGTTTCGGAGTTTATACAGTATACTGTCGATCCGATTTTCGATCCGATGTTTTCATGTTGCAGATAATAAGCACACTTGCATTCGGAACTCTAAAGCAGGTTGGGACTATAAATCAAAGATAGGAAATCAATAATACTCTTAGTTTTTGGTTATCCTTTTATTCACTATTGTTTATTTCTCTGTTTGTAATTAAAAGAGCAATTGAACTATGGATAGTCTTGAATCTGCTGTTACAGGTGCCTTTGCGTCGGTATTGGCCAATATTGTTGTCTATCCATTGGATATTGCCAAAATCATTTTCCAAAGTGAATTGAAGGTTAAAGAAGGACTAGATGGTACAAAAGAACATGCAGAACAGGAGAATGTAGTTAAATGCTTAATTCGAATATTTCGTAAGAGAGGTCTGATAGGGCTTTACCAAGGAATGCCGATTTCAATATTTTCCAAATTTGTTCAAAGCTTTTGTTATTTCTTTTGGTATTCTTTTATAAGGAGTAAATATATCAAGATAAGGTCGTTACAAAGAAGGGAACATGGCCTTATTAGAAGGGTATCAACTTTAGAAGAATTGGCTATTGGCATGGGTGCAGCCGCATTGACACAAGCTGTGAATAATCCTATTGAAGTAGTGCTAACAAAACAGCAAACAAGTCAAGAATACCAAAAGGTCGACGTTTATTCTATTGCCAAGCAAGTGTATGAAGAAGATAACCACAAGTTATCGAATTTCTGGAAAGGGTTCAAAGTATCTTTAATCTTAACTATTAATCCTTCTATAACATTTGCAGCGTACCAAAAATTTAAAGACAGTTTATTCTCTGGGATTACTGAGGATGGGGTACATATTTCTAAACAATTGACTGCTAATCAAAATTTTGTTATTGGTGCTTTAGCCAAGATGTTGTCAACTCTCATTACGCAACCTTTACTTGTTGCCAAAGTTCTCTTACAAACATCTAATTCAAAATTCAATCGTTTTGGGGAGGTTCTATTGTATCTCTATAAAAATGAAGGTTTCCTTTCGTTGTGGAGGGGTCTGGGTCCACAATTAGCTAAAGGAGTAATCGTACAGGGACTGATATTTGCGTTTAAAGGAGAGTTGACAATATTTTTAAAAAGGTTGACAGTCATTTATAAAATTCTCAGAAGTAAACAAATTCAATGAAAGACCAATCAAAATGCTTTAAGAACATAATAATAGGAAAATAATAACAACTTTTAATTTATACACAATGCGTATTTATATCATCAATACAACTAAACATATTGATGCTTAAATGTATCTCTAATAAATTCATATTTGCTACTTGCTCTTGAAAGCTCATTTAAGAATTTTTCAGTCTTATCCAAAGTGGTTCCACCTAAGATTGGGAGCAACATATTATATTGGTATATTATTGTGTTTTATTCCAATATTTAACCCATTCTAATGCACTTTGAGCCAAAATAATTTTGTGCTCAGTATC
This sequence comes from Naumovozyma baii, assembly GCA_030568095.1. Taxonomy (NCBI): domain Eukaryota; kingdom Fungi; phylum Ascomycota; class Saccharomycetes; order Saccharomycetales; family Saccharomycetaceae; genus Naumovozyma; species Naumovozyma baii. The sequence continues at coordinate 174,662 of JAJLTG010000011.1, forward strand.
ACATTTATCGTGAATCTGCTTATCCATGAATTGAACCAGTGTCAAGTTCTTTCCTAAATTGTCTCCATTGAAAAATTTTAATACTTCCCTAATATCACTATCTTAAATATCATTAACTTTCCTAATATTTCCAGTCAAAGAACCGATTCCTTTTGTAATTTGTTCCACTTTAAACATCTTCATTTTTTCCATAATATTTATACCCATGGAAATACCACAGAGCCCTGCGGGGAAGATATTTCCCCCCCGGAGGAATACTCAGCCAAGCTTCCATGATGAAGGAACACCGCTATGCGCGATTACTTGGCGAAGCTTTTTTGACAGATCAGAAAGATGGCGGAGAAGACATACAAGTCGCTCTTAATCTTGAATATTTAAGGTGATTCACAAGAGGAAATTAACACGCAGTATTTGTAAGTACGGCATTTCTATGTATTATATTACAGAAAGCATTTATATCATTAAACGTATTTGATTCTCGCTTTCAATCAAACAAATTCATATCTACCACCAATAGCTTCAAATTCTCCAAGATAAACTTCAATCTTTTCAAATTCTTCTTCTGTAATGAAACATTTACTTTCGTTAAAGTTTTGTTCAATCTTATCTAAGGTCGTACCACTTGGAATTGGAATGAATCTTGCACCATCAAATGCCTTTTGAGAATTCCAATGTTTAATCCATCCTAAAGCAATTTGTGGTAGAGTGATTGAATGATCATTATCACGCTTGGCTTGAATTTCATCCTTTAAGAATTGAACTAGAAGTAAATTTTGTTTCAATGCATCGTCATGGAACACTTTCAATCTTTTTTTAAAGTCCCCATCCGCAATATCTTCATTCTTCGTAATAGTACCAGTTAATAAACCTTTCCCTAATGGAGAGTAGCAGATTATTACTAAGTTCAAATCATTACAAGCTTTTGCTATACCATTATGCAAAATGTCCTTAGTAAACATAGACAACTCAACTTCCACGCATGCCAAGTAGTTACCATAATCCTTATAAATCGCGATGATTTCTTCAGCAGTAACCTCACTTAAAGAAATGGCTCCAATAGCGCCTTCCTCAATCAAAGCAACTAATGCATCAAATGGCTCCTTGGTGTATACTTCACCTTCGGCTGCTTGTTCTGGATCCAATCTAGCAGGCTCAAAAATATCAATGTAACCACCGATTTGTTCGACACAGTTTTTCACACTCTTAATGACCTCATTAGTCTTCAATAAAGCTTTAAATTGAGAAATATCATAGGCACCCTTACAACTGATTATAGTATCCTTTCTTAACTCGGGGTACTTTTGGAAGAAATCTCTAACATAGTTCAAATTGACGAAATTTAAACCATAAAATTCACCGACATTAAAAAACGCTTTATGTTTACGTGCTTTAGCCAGTTCAATAACTCTGTGCATACATTCGAACGCTTGTTCTTGATCCACTGGGATATCCTTCCATGTTAAACTCATCAACCCATAACCGGTGTCGATTTTTCCTAGCTCTGTCTTCAATTCTTGAACCTTAGACATTGATTGAATGATACGTTTGTTTTATTCTTTTGGTAAATATTGGTATATAGCTACAAATAATTTTTGCAAACTTAGTGAACGAAAATATAACTTCTTGGAAAATCTTATTACTTTAAGGGACCTTTATATATTGCAAAAGTTTAGAGAAATTTTCCAAAAACCAAAATTGTAAATCACCACCCTTCTTCCATGGAAGTAACTTTCTTCCCGTTCTTTTCAAAAGCCGGCCGAACAGCATAGCTCGGATTCGATCTTAAAAGAGATTTTCAACCGAGAATTATAAGCAAGTGCAAAGGAAAACCGGCCGCAGTTACTACCTTCCTATTGTGTATATTGTATATTTTATTGGATGCTTATATTCCAGAAGAACTGTCTGGATATATGCACATGAATGGAAAAGCTAATTTTCGGCCGATACTGGTATAACTACCGGAATCTTTATCAAAGCCATGATTACTGAAAGTAGTAGGTAGTTTATTTATCCCAACTCAAAAGCTAAAACAGCACTACTCGCTAAAGGTTATTTACATGTATATTGGTATTGATATTAGTATTATGGTATACTCTATTTAATATTAAGGGTATTTAATCCGCTAGTTCACATATTCTCATGAGATATCTTGCTGACTGTGTCATTAGTGGTTTGTTTAGAGGCTACACCGACCTCATTATTAGCCTCGGAAATACCCATATCTTTGTTGGTCTGTACCGTATCTACCTGCTCTTGATGTTTTTTGTCTAAATCATCCAAACTTAATTCATCTTTCACTCTAACGATGGCACCTTCTTCTTGTTGCTCCTCCTCTTGCATAATCTCTACTTGCTCCTTTAATTGCACAAGTTTCTGCTTTGGTGTCACATCAGCTTCTTTGACAATGTTCACTTTAACTTCATGATATAACTCATCAGGAATACCGCTTAATACATCACACAAAGCATCGTATAAGGACTTTTTAGAGTTGACATCACCAAAAGTGTAGGCGGTAGCCATAATTAATAAAGTAGTTGGAATTTTATCATTTAATCTCATATTCAGCCAAATCCTTAAATTTTCCCTTAATGTGGAATCTTCAACATTAGATATCCTAATACCTCTTGACGCTGCTGCGGTACGTAATTCAGCAGAATCTAATTGCTCAGCATCCTCATAATATATAGACAAATCGTCCTTCTTCAAATCCAACATTTTAAATCTAATACGGTAACGCAGCATAACATCGGTACCAAAAGGTTGAAGATTCATATATTTTGCTAGCGCAACTAGATAAGGTCTAGTAAGATTGTCTAATACAGTGTCATCAGTAAACAACTTTGCAACAGTGACTAACTGTTCTCTTGACTCGGGTTCACCAGTTTCACGGACATGTTTGTAAAAGCTATTGAATACGGCCTTTTGCTCATCTGTGATGTCGTTTGGTTTGAAATGAATTTTGTTTTCCTTTATAATCCCGGACATTAACTCTCTGGTCTTTCTTAAACTTTCAATCTTAGATTCCCTCTCCTTATTAGATTCGTAAGTAGATGGCAATAAGTTTGGAAATAATTTCAATGCAATTGGGAGAAGAAGTTCAGCAAATGGGATGATAATAAAGGCTGCAAATGGAACTAACCTAACGATATCCTGAATGGTTCTCTTCAGTTGAAGCATTTCTCTGCGTGTTAAAGAATATCCAGCAGACATCTTGATCAGAAGCTTCGATGAAATTTTGACTTCTAGCCCTAATAACTTAGTCCCATCCCAATAATGATGCATTTCCTTTTTCACTCGTGTCCATAACGGAGGTTTCTTAACTTGCTCTTTTGTCGTAATGTTACTTTTAGATTCAACAGAGGCCTTGGTGTTCGTCGAGTGCATGCGTAAGAAGTTTGCATTACTTAGTCTAATTCCATATAGGCCTATTAATGATTTTGATGAAATACTTCTAGTCTTGGATCCAACTGGTATTATTCTGTGCAGAAACATCATAAAATAAAGCCCTTGAATCTTCTACCCTTATAAAATATAAGATGAGAAATTATTTTGTTGATAAAAAGAGATAAAAAGTGCCTTATAACAGTGATGCTTTAAATTAATTGTTGATAGGTTACTATATTTTCTCAACCGCGATGTTCTTAAGCAAATCTAATTTTCAAAGCATGCATGAATGCGAGATTTACCGCGAACGCGGGAGCAGTTGTGTCATGCTTATCTAAAGTTCACAGTAAAGGTACAAATTATTGCATTATGTCAAGAACTTATCATTTTTATATTACATTATATACGATTTAAATAGAGTCAACATAAACAACTGAAAGGGAAACTATGTTGATTAATGGTATGAAGTGGCCTTACTCTTTGTGCTTGACCTTAACAATGTCTTGAACCCGTTACATAATTGGATAACAGTTGGGTAGTTGTAATTTACTAAAAAAAAACCTGTATTTGTTAGCTTTACATTCCATGTGTAAAGTTTGCTTTTCGCGTTTAGCTTGAACATCAAATAGAACCAACCTGGATTCTTGTAATTCAAACTAAAGTAATATACAGATCTGTTTGGATTCACTTTCGAATAGTCTTCGATAAATTTAACAACATCCTTTTGGTTGCCAACCTTAAATTTTTCATTGGATGTTAATTCATTAAGTAGACGTACCTTATTTTGTAAATATTCCACAATGATTTGATCCAGATCATGATATCTCTGTCCCTCCACAACCAAGACTTTCCCTAGGGATAAAGGATTTTCCTTCTCTAATTCTTCAATATCGATATGTTGGAACAAATTCTTATCTAATTTCCATGTAATGGCCAGATGATCATCACCTCGACTAGATTGTCTAATTACAAAATCACCACGCTCTTTACTTCTTAAATAATCTTCTGCCTGCTTACCGTTAAATGGAAAGTAGTATGGGTGGTTAATAACACGATGAGTTCTTTTAGCACGAGCTTCCGTCATAGTAATTTTCTTTTCCTCTTCTGAATCCTCTAATTCTTGTTTTAGATCCCAAATAGATGGGTCCTTACTATAGGAAATAGGAACATATTGATGCTTAACGTCATGGTCTAAGAGAGACACTTCGGCAGTGATACTAGCGTAGTTGATAAAGATTACTTTTGCAGGATATGTTCTACCAATCTCATAAAGTTCTTCAGCAGATCTCTTTAGTTGCGCACCAAGATGACGTTGTGCATTCACCACACATTCAATTTCGGAGTTTGTAGTACAAATAATATCATTGTGCCAGAATCTTTCAACTCTGACAGGAATGATACATCCTTTAAAGAATGTCTTTTCAGTCTCACCAGTCAAACTTTGGAAAATCTCATCACCCTGTAATGGATGGAAATCATTTCTTAGTTCCTCAAAACCATCCAATAATTCTAAAACAATTGTGTTTAAATTGTTTAACTTTCTTTGACCAGTTTTTTTTTCTAATTCTTCAGCATACGAATCTAAATTTAATGACTCTAGTTTTGTTCTACGATCTGCATCTTCTCTCAAATATTCAATAAACTCACTCATAGTACCTTGATCTTCCTTTTCTGCGATAGTATCAGGATCATATTCCAATGCATCAGCAGCCACCTTGGTTGCCAAATGGTAATCCTCGGGATGGATTCTTGTACTATCCAGTTGATCATGTTCTAAATCTTCATATTTTTGTCTTTTTTCATTCCATGATATGTACAAGAACCCCGCAGAATTCATAAAAATAGTCTTGTGTAGAATATTATGGGTGATTAATTGTTGACGTGCAAGTAATGGTTCATTTAATCTTTGCAAGGATTCTAAAAAGTCGATAGCCTTACGCTTACCAAAACCAGATATATATTTCAAAGCACTTGCGTAATAAGGATTATCAGTTGCTTTATTAACTTCAATGCCAACCAAATTCACAATATCTACGAAAGATGTCTCCAGTGTTCTAAGAAGTAATTTCTGGGGCAGCAAGGATTGGTGCGGATGTATGGACAGTGATGTCAATTCCTCAGAAGAAAGATTTGCATATTCTAGCAGAGGAGATTGCATATAACGTGCAAGTGCAATACAATATTTGATTAATGGAGGTTTGTTGGGGAATTCTTGAGTGGCACGTTCTGAATGTTGGTAACGAATTGCGACTTCATCATCTACGTAGATGATTGGAATCCTATGGCCCCTGTTGTCAACAATTTGTTTCTTATGAATCACTTCCTGCAGTCTCTTAAAGAATTTTTGGGTTTTTGGATTTGGGCCATTTATACCAATGGCATTAGGTTGACAACTTTGGATGATGGCATCCAAGGTATCTTCAAATTTTTGAGGGTTCATCTTATCAAAAGGATTATCTACTATTTTGAAATCCTTAACAAAGTCACCTTTACGGTTTACATAGACAGCCATGATCGCATCAAGACCAAATTGACCATTACCACATGTTAGTGTTAGTAACTTAGGAATCTTTGGATCCTTAGCATTAGGAATAAAAGGAGCTTGATCTAACTTTGTCATAAATTTATGACGGACTGTCTTTGCAACCAATCTCTGGCATGTTTTTGCTAAATCATCCTTAATTTCACGGGATACATCTTTGAAAATCTTATCCATAGCCTGATTAAATGCTTTTTTACGAAAGTTATTCCACTCTGTTGCTAATCCAGATGTATTAGTTGTTTCAAGTGCAATCTGGAACATATGATCAACATATTGTGTTTGCGAAGACATGTGCAATCTGATATTTAGTAAATTCAAATTCTCAGCTTCTAACATTCGAAGGAAGACATCTGGATCCTTACGGAAATGCATTGGAGTTCTATTGATGGCATATTTGATGTCCTCATATAATGATCCTCTTTGAATCTCTCTTTTCCCCTTAGAAGTAAGAACCACATCTGCCAAATAATATTTGTAAAAATCCAATCTCACTTTTTCTCTAATCTTGGTGTTCTTTGATAATTCAAGAGCGTAATATTTTTGCACGGTATCAATAGCTAAGTTGAAGTTTGAAGTAAAGACTTGTAAATCTGCAGAGTTGGCATTTAGAATAGATTCAATAACTTCTTTTGGTTTTAAGCTTGGGTGATCGACAGCAACATGGATTTGATGTTGGGATATGATATTTTCTCCAACATCTTCTGCTGATATACCAATATCTTTGATAGCCTTATAAAGTTCGCTCGCCTTAAATTTCTCATAACTTGAGTTTTTGAGATGCTTTTTCCCATTTGTTTCTGTATTTCCTAGTAATACTTCATTGATCTCTTGGGCATAGGTAAATTCTAGATAAGAGAAGATATCTTGTAATGAATTTAATTCAGCGACTGAAGCTTTATTTTGATTATTGAAGTATTCCTCTACCATTGCATCCGTCACATGCAACTCTTTGTAAAAGTTTTTAACATAGTCTCTTTTGTAAATTATACTATGGAATTCAATATCAAGATCGACAATATCCCATAGATCATCTTCGGTAAGCATGAATCCATCTTTGTTTCTTGAGGCAATATAATTGCGACGATAAGCATAAATGAAAGGGACTTCCAGATTATCTTGATTAATAAATTTAATGGAGTTACCTATAGCTTCTTTGAATTCAGTTAAATCAAAAGATGCATCAAAATTTTTATCAAGCGCGATTTTATCACTAAGCCAATTTGTTTCTAATTCCTGGTCTTCTAAAGATAACTTACCGTAATTGACTAAGCCCTCTCTCATTTCTTGGAATCTTTCTGGAATATCAGTTCTCCTTATTGACATATCTTCGTCAGTCATCAAATTCTTTTTAAGATCTTGTAAATCATAGATGTCCTTTAAGGTTATCTTCTTTTTTGTTCTTTGAGTTCCTATCTCCTCATCATATTCACCTGCTTCTTCGGGCCCTATATTATCTAATGCCCCTTCTTCAAGTTCTTCATTCTCAATTTCTAGTGCCCAATCATAATCGTGACCATCACCAAAAATATCATACATTTCATCAATCTTATCTGAAGATAAACCTGTAATTTGAGTGGGCTGTTTCATTCTTTGATCTCTCATTCTTTTCTTTGCTTCTAATCTTTGTTGTCTAGTCTCTTCGTCCTCATCAGAAAATTCATCCTCTTCAATGAAATCGTCTAATTCATCTAACATGCCACCTTTACGGTTTCTATTTTCATGGTCTTCTTCATGATCATCATAGCTCGCCCTTCTGGTATCAGCTTTAACATGTTCTTCTTCATCGTTTTCATCCTCAGAGAAGAAATCATCTAATTTGGATGAACCTTCTTTTCTTTGAACATCTTGTTGATTTATTTCTGTAGAATCTTCATCTTCTCCCACTCTCTTTAATCTCTTTAGTCTTCCCGCAGTTGTGCTTTCTTGGTTACGTTTCACGCCCGCATTTTCCATAAGTAAATCCAAATCATCTTCAGATAATCTGTCATCTTCCTCTTCTCTTTGTCTCCTCTTATGTTTTCTCTTTTTCTTAGAAGTTCCGCCTTCGACTTGATCGTCTTCGTCTTCATCATCCACGATGAAACCTTCCTTAATCTTCCTGGCTTCATCTTCATCCTCGTCTAAATCAGCATCCTCTTCGGATGAGTCGAAAACATCTTCACCTTCTTCTTCATCACTAGGTGGTCTGTCATCAACATTGCTAACAATCTCGTCATCTCTAGAGACAATGTTACTACTTCTATCCTCTTCCATAGTTAAGAAGCAATATATTAATATCGATAACTAGAATATGAGTGGAATACGAGTTGTATTCTTTTAAATGAGTTTCTCTGATAATGGGAGTGTATACGCTCTTTTCTTTCACTGAGTGTAGCTATAATAAATTGATACTTTTTCTTGAAGTGTAACAGCTAAAGGGATTTCAACGAACATCGAGCCCATGCCGTCGAACACGATATCAATTGTCCAACATATTGTACTGCAATGTAAAAGAGAAATTTGATTAAAAAAATATATACATTGAAAATTTTCAATCGACAGCTCCTAGCTACTGGCATAAAGAGCTCTTATCCTCTTTGCTTTTAAGAATATATGCTACATACAAAATTTTATATACAAGTGTTCAATTAACTAAACTTTTCAGAAGGCAGTAAAGTATGATCCATATCACCGGACTGTTCCTGTTGTCGAGAGGTTTCTAATATACTTCTCTCAATATGTTTATCTTTCTCGGTTATTTCTGTTCCGCAATTACATTGTTCTTTTTCTGTTTCCTTTCGAGTGGTCTTTTGATTGACGACATCATCGGTCGAATGATTTTTTTCATGTTGATGTTGAGTGCTTTCACTGTTCGATGAAATTGTTTGTTCATCTACAGTACTATCAGGTGGTTGCATATGTCTTCCACATTTGCAATTACTGGCGCCTGGACATTTCCTGCAAATCTCTATTTCTCTCTCAATATCCCATTTCTTCAACATACAAAGTTTGCATCTATTAAAAAATACTTCAGATAATGCCAGTCCTAAAATGACTGCAAACACATATGTTAATACAAAGGACATGGCAACAAGCATTAGCATATATATTAACATGGTAGAACAGAAAACCAGTAATATTCTAATGAAATCCTGGAAGAGATCAGTCCACGAAGGTGTCATAAAGTCAGATAAAATGTTGGGTAATTTGGGTAATGGTTGCAATTGTAAACCGTCATCGAGTCCATAATGTGCTTCTTCATCCTTGGTAGCGGAAAATAAAGAGTTGTGTTTATTGCTCTTATCCCATTTCTTGAACCAGTGAACTTCCAAGAACCAGCTGATGAATAGAATAAATTTATAAACAAATGCAGCTACAAAGATTAGAAGAAAAATCCCAAATGCTTTACCTTTCGTATTGGCATGTAAGTGCTGAAATAATACTGGATAGTTCTTATATTTTGTAGTCAAGTAAGAATTCATCTCCATATTCATTGAATCCATTGTGGTGGAAGAGTTCGATGTCATTGACATTTGATTGTCACCGTTCATTGCCATGCTTGTCATTGTATTTGTCGAAGATGTTGGTGTACTCATTATCATTGATGAAGAGATAACATCCCCAGTTGCCGGAGTAACAGAGGGAGGCATTGTCATTGACATCATCGTCGATGAGACAGTACTTGTTGTTGCCACACTCATTGAAGACATATCCATATTTTCCATTTCGTTTCTTATCTTAACTTAAAATATGTGTATTTCTCTTAATTTAATTTTTTGCAAAGTTCAATTTAAAAAAAATTCAATTATTGCACAAAACAAGACAAGATAATTCTGTATCTTTATAAATGTTGCTGCATATCTCGAAGAACTTTCCTCCCCTCTTGCAAATATATTTGCTCAGGGTCGGACCTGCGACAAAAATTCCTCGACCGAGCATATTTCCCACCAGCTACGCGGTTTTGATGCTGCGCCGCAAGTATCGTGTAAGTGACATCAAAAACAGGTGAGGTATACAAATATTTAATCCGTAGCAAATAAATTGTTAATATTATTGCATGTGGAATAGATTTATCAGCCTTTATCTATAGATTTGATACGTTACTAAAAACAGAGATACTCGTGTAGAGCTGTCAGATTGTCAATTTTTTTCAATTCAAGAGCAGATGCCATAGACTGTTCCCAGATTGCACCCTTTTCTTTAATTTTGTTTTCTCTTGAAGAATTAGAGTAAAAACTATAATGCTGTTTAAAATTAGCTGCGGACATCTTTACTGCTTCTTTTATTACCACCGAGCAAAGTTTCCAGCCTTCATTACGGGATCGAAAATACTGAAATAAATTTTTCATTATCAGCGTTGGACTCCCATCAGCAGTATCCACAATCTCTTGTAACTTTTTTTTGTTTATGGTAAATCCCTTAATTTTTAAGAATGTTTCTAGTTGTAGATATATTTTACGATTGATGATATCTTTAGTATTCATTGGGCTTGTCAACATTATCGATAATTTAGACCTGGAAAGCGAAAATATAGATATTTTTGCCCTAAAAAATTCCAAGTACTCTCTCAATGTAAGCTTTTCAATCTCATTACAATTGGCCTGGATGTTACCATTTTCAAAATTGTATTGTCTGTCTGATATTTGACTTCGAAATTGCTTATGTAATTTCATGAATGAACTGTTAAGATCCTCTGAGGTCCCACCTTGTACATTAGCTACAATCTCAGTTAATAGATTGGCCGGACCTCCTAGCTTCTCTCTCTCATTTTGACCACTATCTTTCAATAAGGTTAAGTAGTTCTGTTTATATTCTGTTTCAAAGGTCTCTTCTGTTAATTGGTTTAATATGGTATTTTCAAGAAGTCCGAGGTATTCATCAATTTTCAATTCTAAATCCATGGGCGGGCTACTTGACATAACAGTAATGTGTAGTCCAATGGTATCGCTAAGTATGCGCAAACCACCGACAACAATATAACCAACTTGTTTTCTATTTCTTAATTCATTATTCAAAGACAAAGAAAACAGGTACTCAGTAAATGATGTTAAATAATAGGCTTTCTCGTCTGACCTGGTTCCTGTTTGTATAAAATATACTATACTGTTATTGAGATCATCAGCATGGCTAGGATAACCTATACATATATTTGTACCAGGTCTCAACAAATGAGTAGAGGGGTAGTGATTAATATTTGTTTGCTGCTGTTCTTTACCGTGTAAATGGTTAGTAAAATTCATACTCAAGTATTGATTTAATTCATCTGCATAGTGTATATTACCTTGGATAAAAAGGTTTAAAAATTTCGAACTTTTAATGAAGGACTGACAAAATGCTTTGAATGATTGTATCGTATTATCTTCTAGCGCTTCAATTCTAGCTTCTAATGTCCACATATTCTCCTCTAAAGCAATCAGAAGTCCCATACTGGCAAGTTTAATGCAATTATCCGATGCTGCACAATCATATTTATTCCTTACAAGTACGCGTGCTCTTCTCAGTAATTCATTGGATGGGAAATTTGGTGTGTTTACAATAAACATGATAGTCTTTATAACAATTTCAATCATCATTGGTAGGCCTTCCGAAAATCCACCCACTGTGCATCGCAGTTGAACATCACCTTTAGGTGATGTTGCAATTTCGTAGTAATATCCTAATCTTATGGCATGATACAGTTGTGGTGAAATTAAAGTAGAAATGATTTGGCTCAATATTTCTAACTGTATCGTTATTTCTGGACTAGGTTTAATATCCATCGATGAAATTTCAAATGAAACAATTGATTTAAGATCCATAGAAGCATTAAATTTTTCCTCAAGGACCCACATTTCATATTTTTCATTTCTCGCAATAAGTTGTGGTTTGTCTCCTGTCGGTAGCCTGTTAATTCGGGGTTGCAAGTTAGAAATCTTTGATTTTAAAGATGACTCCAATAACAATTGTTGTAATGTATACTCATCTTTACCAAATGATGGTATAAACATATTGTCGGTAGGGACATGAAGATCATACATATCTGCTTTATCTGAGAAATTGAACTCTATATTGTCTATACTATAGTCAAATTCATAAAATGGATCTGTCTTCAAATCTTTTTTGATATTCTTCTTAAACACTTTAGGAACTTCCTCTGGTGTTCCTAACATTATGATTCTCATGTTCCTACAGCACATGTACTCTTTTAAAAAAATTTGAAATCTGATAGCTTGATTCATCCACCATTGTGGATTGTAATCTCTATCTACCATGCCCATATTACCTTCATGCATATATGTTATTGGTGGTGAATCCTTTAACAGGTATGCTACGTTTAGGATATCCAATTCTCTCTGTAATAGTTCGCTAAGATTGGAACATTCTTCCATGGGATCTTTTTCTGCTGGCTGATAGAGAAATCTTATTAGATCTATCGTATTCTGATCTTTCATAAAAGCCGCCAATTCCTGTGCCTGTTGCTCAGTAAACGTCGATATTAATTTATTTGTAATATATGCTAAAATAGCATCTGTGTTTAACCAACCTGAGTTAGTTAATGAAAGCTCTAAGATCAATGCACTATTTCCTAATGCAAATGTTGATGTATAAGCATAACAGCTGGTTATCCAACTTTTACCAACCAAGTAATAACAAAATGAACCTTTTGTCTCATCTCCAAATAATTCACACCAGAAGTCACTAAACACTTTGAGATCCTTTTTGGTAAACTGCGATAAATTATCTGTGATGGGAAACAATACTCTCAAGGTGGCCTGCTTGTTCGACTTAATAAAAATTATATTCTTTTCTGAAGTTTTAGAAAAGCATGCAGCTTTGCCATATTTTTGCCGCCAAGAATCTTCCAGTATTTTGAAATTAATCAAATTTTGTTTTTTGATTTGGGTTTTATCTATATTTCTGGTTGCTCTTTTAGAAGAAATGGATCCAAATTTGCTTCTAGTTACCTCATAATGTGATTTGATACTTCCAAAGTTGGCCAGTGCCAATTTCGTCAATATGTTTATGGATTGTGGTCCTTTTAAACATAGAGTCATTCGCGATGCAAAGAAATTTCTTTTAAAATATTGAAATAAAGTTTTTTGCAGATTAATACCTTGTAACTTCGGTAAATTTGCCAGAGTATTAATATTGCCAGTGGAAAATTGTGCAAATGGATGGGATGAATCTGATAGAAGTCTGGTTGCATGGTAGAGAATTTTACTCACAGATGACATATTTCCATCATGTTCGCTTTGAATTGCATATATTTCCTTATTGATTAGTAATGGATTAAATAATGGATGAATGAAAAAGGATCCAAAAATTGTTAGAATTTCTTCAAAAGCAGGTTCTCCTTTATGTTGCGTTGTAGGCACTTGAAAATAAAAGTTCGTCTGTTCCCCGGTAGTAAATGCATTTTGAGTTCCATTGTATTTGGCTAGCTTTTCATGATAATCTCCAGGATTCGGATATCTTTTTGATCCGGCCGCCAGAATCATATGTTCACAGAGATGCGCTAGCCCAGGAAGTTCCTTAGGGTCATTATGTGATCCAGTGGCCACGGTTAGAGAACAGGCTGATATACTATTACTCGGATCTGAAATTAGAAGAGTTAAAAGACCATTTGGTAATAGACACAATTTATGGACCCTATTACTATATGAGAGTGGGACATACAATGGTACATCGTAGTCCTTTACCTCTTGCCATGACATTATGGGCTTTTGCATTCACCATATATAGAGTTGACTTTAAATTAAGAAAAGGATGATAAGCTTGTCAAAAAAGTACTTCAGGTAATAGTGTTTTTTGTTAGAAACAATGGCTCTTCGACCGGGTTTTTATTTTCTTTCTCGAGGTGAAGATGTAAATTACCCGATTGAGTAATTTACATCAAAGTCCTAAACCGTGACCCTCCTGCAATTTCTGCGTGAATAAGCACAGTTTAAAGTTGACAAGGTTCATGTCTGTTATTATTGTTGAAAATGAATATATATTATCATAAATATACAAGTATTATTATGTACAGGTGACTAAATTTGTGTCCTTTGAGTTAGATAGCAGTAGTTGAGCCAACTGTTTTAAATTGGAGTAAATCTCATCTGCAGATGTGCTTGTATCTTTTTTACCTTCAAGGAATTTTGTATATTCTAAGATGTTTTCTTTCAAACTCAGTAGTGGCCGATTTTCTAAGAAAGTATTTTTTTCTTTGCTGGACGATACATTCGTACTCTTAGCAAATTCAGTTATTTTCGTTTTTTCAAGGATTAGATTAATAAATCGAACAGCTTCCAAATTCAAATATCTTTGTAACTCGAAGGTATCGTCTCTCTTTTCAAAAAACCCGGCCATAACAGTTTTCAAAAATTCCTGAGTAATTAATTGTAATCTTGAATAGGTTATTTTATCATTAACATTACAATTTTTGAGAATACGGAAAAGAAACTGATAAACTTTTTTAGGATAGACTTTTTCCTTTACATTATTGTCATAAACGCTTTCGTTCTGCATAATAAAATTTTGACAATTGCTTAATAACAATTCACATTTTTGCTCATCTCGATTTACATAAGATCTTGCAGCCTGCTTTTCATACGCTTTATAAATTAATTTTAGTGTATGCTTCGAAAATGGAATACTTCCCATTGTTTTTATCTTCTCAAACAATTCTACACATTCTTGCCCACAGGTAGTAGGATGTGCTTTTGTGATGGCTTCTATGATGTTGTGAAAGACTGCCAAATCAAATAAATGGTCTTGTTTTTTCATTAATTTGTTTTTAAACCATTTAATTGCCAATTCTGCGCATCCCGCTTGAAGACAATCCTCTATAAATAATCCGACAATGTGTCTATTTAGAGGGAATTTGCTCGTTTTTCTCCAATGAATAAGAGGATATATTTTTAGATTTGTGCTTAAATTTTTTGTGAATTCACTGTCCAATTCCAGTTGGAAGTATACGTCTAAAGCCTTCATACAAGAGTACTTAGCTTCAGATGATTTTTCTCTCGCATGCAATGCTTTACAGTACTCAAAAAGTAATTTGGAATCTAACAGTCTTGATGGTATATTCTCAATCAACTTAGTTATCATTTCAACAAAAATATGCTCCGTTTTTATCCTAGAGCAAGCTCTAAACATCCACATATAAGTGATAGGATCTCTTTTAATTCCTACGGCTTGCATTTCATATAATTTGAAAGCATTGGTAATGTCGGTACAGTTAGCCAAAGCTCCTAAAGCAGAATTATATTCAATTTGGTTTAAGGTCGCATCTTCTATACGCCTCGCTATTATGTTCAGTACCATATTGCCAGTCTTATTGGATATATGGAATTTTTGTTCAGCAAGACCTTTAAATAGAATTGTATTGGAGAATTCATTCAACGGAATATTCCATTTCTTTCTCCAGTTATAAATATCCACAGCCGACTGGGGTTGTTTCAATACATTAAAATAGTATTCCATAATGGAATTCATAGCAGCTGCACCTTTCTTCTTGGCTAATCTTACAAGAAAAACAGCTTTTTCAACTTGGTCTCTATCCAAGAACTTCTGTACGTCTCTTGTAATTAATTTTGAATCACGTAACTGTTGACCATTAGTTCCGAGAATAGTATAGATAAGTCTCTTGTCTTTACTTATGGACAAATATTTAAGATCTGATTCACTTTCAGGACCCAGTTGTATAGGAGTGACGTCAGGAAGAGAGTATCTTTTCTTGATGATATGCAGGGCTTGATCTCTTGAGTATGCAGTCTTGTTTACCTTTTTTAAATTTAAATTTTTCTTCAATTGAATCTGGTTCAGCTGTTTGGTGGATTTCCTGGAGACAACATTATATTTTTCAAAATATGTCAACTTTTCCTTTATTTGCGATGATCGACGGATGGAAACATGAAATCTGCGATAACATAATACCATTATATCTTGGTATCTCATTGTCAGATTCGTTGGTTCTTTTCTTTATTCGTCTACATCTGAAGGTTTGTTGGATAGGTTTAATATTTCGAGTTTATAATACTTACCGATTTGATGCGAGCTCAGGCGGCTAACAACGAAAAAATTCACATGATTGTAATATTAATAGTGAGATTATCAATCTCCTCTCTACATAAATTGTCAATAGTTCCATCTCCGTCACAGGATGAGTCAAAGGTTTAACATATCACATTTCACTCTGCGAAGTAAATGTTTAATTTTCTAATTATGGTAATATGCTTCATATTCGCCGTAAAAACAAATTTCAATGCAAAGAAAATTATGTTTTTAGACTTTCTTGACGTTTGATTTTGTTCGCCCTCATTATTTCTAAATCCCCTTATTGTTTAAGAATTGTAAGATTCCATCATATAGCATTGTTGTTTCGAAAAAATATGAGACCATTACTACAGCGTTTATGATAGTATTGTTACGGCATATATAAAACAATTATAACGGCGAACATAAATCTCTACCAGAAAAGGTAAAAAACATTGGATAAGAAAGAAACAGATCAAGTAGAAAGATTCCCGAGATATAAGTAGCAAGGAAATTTATGATTGTAAAATTGAGAATATAGAAATCTATCTTATTTAGATATTTATAATTTTGAAAATAGATAGAGAGAATTTAATAAAAAAAAATCCAGAATACAAAAAATAAGTCCTACAGAATCACGAAATATTTCGGAACAACAATTATTTATTTTGCTGTCTATCCCTGTAATAAAATAATATTACTACTTGTAGAATATAGTAGTACCACTAACGAAAATCTCTTTCCAGCACCAACATTATAAGTGATTAAAATAGCATTTCATCATGCTGGGTGGAAAAGTATATAGTTCTATACTTTCAACTTTTTATTTATCTCTGATGAAAATGTAAAGAGAGACGTTGTTCTCCAGCACACTCGACTGTACAACTGAAATAAATAGTGTTGAACCTTGTAACAGATGTGTCACAGACAGTATGGAACAAAACATCTGAACATTTGAATATTGAAGTACTGTATTGCAAGGCGAGCTCAATGCCAAAGCTGAGCCCAGAACTCGTCCTTGTTAGCTCAGTTGGTAGAGCGTTCGGCTTTTAAGCGCCATATGGCTTAAACAAGGAAACCGAAATGTCAGGGGTTCGAGCCCCCTATGAGGAGTTCTATACTTTTTTAATATAATGAATTACGACACTATGTGTTCTTTGAAAGTGGATTATTTTTTTGCTCTTTTTGATATAAGAATACTATTACACAAAACGGGTTTAGATAAATTTGAAACTTCCTTTGTATATCTTACAAAATAACTATTTTCAATAGTTCCCAAATTAATAATCACATTTATTAATTTGCACTGGTAGGGTAACTTCGAAATGAATGATTTGTTATAACCATTTACACAGCTCATTTTAACACATACTAGTTAATAATATTAATTAACTCAATATCCACTCTTTTTCTTAAAACCTCTTCTATTGCATTAATTTCGTAATCTCTACGCTACCTTCTAATCAATTCATATGGTTAGATCTGATCTGTTTTGATGATATAAAGTAATACTGACTAATTGTCATCTGATGTCAGACAGCCATTGATGCAGCACCAAAAACCCAACCATCTTAATCAATCTATATTACCGTCACATGTATATTAAAATATAGCATAATGTGAACTACCCAAGAAAAAGAAAAACATATTAAAGTATTAATTAACTGCTTGTATTGATTTAGAAGAGTTTATGAAATGGCATCACTCATAATGATAGATATAGAATTAGTCCACTTTAATTTATTGTAAATTAAATGTCAAACAATACCTATAAAGGCCAATACCTCGAAACTATTTTCATTGTACAGAAGGTATTTTTTAACCAATTATTAAAGTGTTTTTGATAAACATTAAATACCTTGATGCTTCCAGACTAATCAAATAGTAATTTACAATAGATTAAAGCAAACTAAATTGTTCTGTTTGCTACTTTGTATATCGATCGTTATAAGTGATATCATGCCATAAATTCTTCTAAATCATTATAACATTGAAAAAAATTGTGAAAATTATTGCCATACAATTGACATATTTATAATTTTAGTTTGAATTTTATCAAGGATTGGGAATGTGTGTTCATAATTACTTCAGATTACATAAAAATTATCTGAGTTAGATAGACGCTTTCTCGAACTACTACATGTTCTT
>JAJLTG010000011.1:192813-221947 GCA_030568095.1 Naumovozyma baii
AATAATAGTCCAGTATTTATACGTCTGGGGATTTACTTTCTCTGTTTCATTTGTTTCTTTGTCATTGCACCTATTTCCGTTTTTGTTTCATCTTCGTCACAGAATGAGTCAAAGTTATGACACATCACATTTCACTATGCGAAGTAATTGTTTAATTTTCTAATTATGGTAATATGTTTCATATTCGCCGTAACAACATCTTCTTTGCAATTTATCAAGCACCTAATTGGAAAGTTTCAAGAAATGACAATTATCTTTAAGTTTACTTACTACACTTTTAACCATGTCCATTGTTTAGACGGTTTACAAAATACCTTAATCAAGACAATAGTATCAAAGATATCTCGGTTTTCTGCAGGAACTTTTTTGACCCAAACCTCCTGCGCGTCACAATAAAGATTTGGTCCGAATCTGGAAAAGAAAATCTGTGTTTTCTTACTGTTTCTCAAAATCTACCGAAAAAGGAAATTGGTAAATATTAAAAACTAATTAGGAAAAACAAAAATATTGAACTGCAAAACAGCGTACAAGTTATTCTTCACTGATATTTCACAGAAGAATATTGACAGAATTCCTTTTTTGAGTTATGGATTAATTTTCAATATCCAATTCAGGGAAAAGACCAATATCTTTTATTTTGTAAGTCTTGAAATCTTCAATTTTTTTTGAAATATAACAGTAAGACTGTTTGTTTCAATTTTGGTAGCTGTTCTGATCGAAAACCATCAAGTGACTTCATCATACAACCCTTGTTTAAGTTTTACCGTTGAAGCAGTGTTTCAGTGCCATCTTATCTTTATTTGAAGAATCTGTGTCTGTCAACATTTAGTGAGTTTTGCTATTATAAGAGATCCTCCCAAGACCTAGATTGCGAATTTACCAAAGTTAACGTGATATAGCAATAGAATGTCTTTACCATCTGAAGATATTGAAAATACACAAAATACAAACACCTCTTCGAGAATACTAAGAAATGTTCAGAGATTGGCTCTAAACAATGTCACAAACACAACAGTAATGCAAGATAATGCAAATCAAAATTGTGATGTTAGGACATTAAAAACAACTTTCATCAATACTAAGAAAGAGGAAGGTAAGATTTCGCAACCAAACAAAGATATCTTATCCCGTTCAACTTTGCTAAATGGAAAAGACAAGTGTATTACCAATAACCCATCAATCTTAGAAACGGAGAATAATAGAGAAGCTGAGGTTGACAAAGAAAACCAGAATCCATTTTCTGTCATTAATAAAAAATTACCTTCCATTGTTGAAGAGGAGCATGATGGTTCTGCCATTAATTCAAATATAAATCTAAATTCCTCTATTGGTATTCAATCTGCAACACAGAATGGTGACCAATATCTGCAACCGAAACAAATTGATAATCATTCAGCTGATATAAATAAAAAGAGACCGATATCAACAGTCGTTGAACAAGAAATGCCAAAGAAATTTAAAGTATGTACAGAAGACGGCATTGAAGAATACGAATGGGAAGATCTAGACGCCGAAGATATCAACGACCCATTTATGGTAAGTGAATATGTAAATGATATTTTTGACTATCTTTATCATCTAGAAGTAGTGACGCTCCCAAATAAGGAAGATTTAAAGAAACACAAAAATATTAATCAAAACCGAGATATATTGGTAAATTGGTTGGTCAAGATCCACAATAAGTTTGGACTATTGCCTGAAACGTTGTATCTTGCCATAAACATTATGGATAGATTCTTATGCAAGGAGCTTGTACAGTTGGACAAGCTACAGTTGGTAGGGACATCATGCTTATTTATTGCATCGAAATATGAAGAGGTGTATTCTCCAAGTATTAAACACTATGCTTCAGAAACAGATGGTGCATGCACTGAAGAAGAAATAAAAGAAGGTGAAAAGTTCATTTTAAAGACATTAGAGTTCACGTTGAACTACCCGAATCCAATGAATTTCTTGAGAAGGATATCAAAAGCTGATGATTACGATATACAATCTCGAACACTCGCGAAATTCCTCTTAGAAATATCATTGGTAGATTTCAAGTTTATAGGTATAGTACCATCTCTTTGTGCGGCAGCAGCTATGTTTTTATCCAGAAAAATGTTGGGGAAAGGAGGATGGGAGGGAAATTTGATCCATTACAGTGGTGGATATACAAAAGTACAATTGGCCCCCGTTTGTAATATGATTATGGATTACCTAGTTAGCCCAATAGTTCATGATGAATTTCACAGAAAATACCAATCTAGACGTTTTATGAAAGCATCAATCATATCAGTTCAGTGGGCTCTTAAGGTAAGAAAGAATGGTTATAATATAATGACTTTGCATGAATAATAATAAAATAATAATAAAAATAATAATAAAATAATAATGTAGCATTGAACTGAATAAAAAATTGAAACACGAACCTAATATACCCCAAGGAATTCCTCTTGAAATGATTGGAAGTCGAATGTAACTTATTTTCCCTCTCCAGAAGTACTCCGAAAAATATGTTACAATTCATTTTCCTCTTCCAACTGGTGATTCTTGCCATGACTATAATAAACAAATATAAAATATATATAGCACTTCCTAAACCAATAATAAACTAATTTAAGCTGATGGAATACACAAAATTTGTTCCCAAAGGAATTTTTTTCAAAAGTATTACAATTTTTTATATAAGGGCAACGTAATCATTGAGTGAATAACTTATTAAAATCATCTGATACTTCACCGTCACACCATTTACCCACTTTCCTGAGGAGATCCCCATACATTGGTTTGTTAAATTTGAAAGACAAAGCTTCCAATTTTGTCTGAGGTCGTATCACTTCATTTATCAATTTTCTACATACGGATTGGAATGTTCTATTATTAAGAGGATCAATACCACCACTATAATGCTTAAAAGTCTCATTCCACAATATATTGTCCTTATTGGTAATCCTTCTGGCTATATACATTGCTATGCAACTTATCAGAGATGGTTTCAAAGAAACGAATAAATGAGAACATATTGCCAATTCTAGTAGATACTTGGCAATGTTTCTAGTTTCGAAATTGTAGGAATCTGCCTTTGATAACCTTCTGAGAAACCCCATTGGATTTGGCCAACCAAGGTCGAAATTTAATGATGTAAGCATATACATTTCAGCATTCTTTATATCTGATTTAGATGCCGCACCATCCGTAATATAGGCATAATCAGATAGTTTGGGTAGTCGTACTTCCTCGAATTTGGCAGCAATAAACAAAGAGGTTACTGCCAACAGTTGCAGTTTGTTGGTGGAAACCTTATTCTGTGAAAGAAAGCGATCCATGATATTGATAGCCAGAAATAAAGTCTCAGGATAACATTGAAATTTTTCATGGACTTCTACCAGCCAATCAATCAGGATCGCTCTCATTGAAGGACGAATGTAATATTTCGAACTTTTTTCTAGTAAATAGTTATGAGAGGGAAGTGTTTCCAATTCTCGTTTGTATAAATATTGAAATATGCAATTAGAATATTCTGCCACCATGGATATGTCAGTAAGTTCGGCTGAATCTAAATCCTCCCATTTTGGAGTTTCAGAAGTTTTATCAATTGAGTCCTGTACTTCAGCTTCACCATCATTATTGTCGTAATCATTTAAAATGTCATCATCGTAGATACGTCTTTTCTTCAAGCTTAGATATGTCACATCGCTTTCTTCCCGTATAAATTTCCTGCTGGATCTACGTGGAACCACTTGATCAGTTTTTATTCTTGTAGAGTTGCGATTATTTACAGTGACTTCATCCAGTACATTTCTCCTAGCATGTTGTGGTGTGGATTTAACTTGACTGCTTTCTTTTTCCGAAAGCATCCTACACTCTAATGGTACAATATTTTCCCCTCCCGATCTGATTAAACGTTCAATTGGCATTGTTTCATATACGCTCTATCACTAATTAACGTAGTATAAAATCCAGAAGTATGTGATCAATAAAGAATCGTTGCTTCCCTGTATTAATTAGATATAAACTTTGCCGTAACAGTACAAGGAAAAAATTAACAGATATTTATTAAAACCAGTTTTCAGTTTATTGTTCGTTTTTCAGTAACTATATGACACAAATATTGCCCAAAAAAACAAACAACGCGTTAACACGAAACCTAGTAAATAATCTGCAACGCGTTTGCAGAGACAAACTACGCAGAACGGAAGAAAAGTGCTTGTTTTTTTGTATTTCTACTATTGACAAGCCCTTTATCTTCTAGCGAACAAAAACTAATGTGTCAGAAATACAGCAAAGGATTTATATAGAAAATACATTCGGTGATAAATGAATTAGATTATCGTTATTTATATCTCAATGAAACCATAAAACTTGAATCAAGATTTTCTCTGCTGAAGATAGGAAGGTTGGTGTTAACTCAAAGACTGCAATACCGCTAATATTCATGGATTAAAATGTGATATTTATGCACCCTTTTAAAAAAAAATTATAGACTGTACTCTTAAAATAATCTATCTAAAGAAAAATTGCCTTCATCGTCCTTTAAGAAAACACCTTGTTCAGTTACAATACCATCAATAAATTCATGAGGTGTAATGTCAAATGATGGATTCCAGACATTAATGGTGGGCGGAGCAATACCAACCTTTGCAGTTACTGGTTTTCCAGTGTTATCCAACTTTGGTAAACCTGTTTTAATATCTACAGCGGTCCCAGTTACCAATTTAAACTCGTCAGGGTTACGCTCTTCTACAACAATTTTATCACCAGTTTCTGTAACATTATCTATAGTAGTCTTAGGAGCGACAACAAAAAACTTAATACCAAATTGTTTACATATAAGGGCTAATTGGAAAGTACCAATCTTATTAGCTGTATCACCATTACGTACAATTCTATCAGCCCCTACAAATGCAGCCTTGATTGGTATTGGGCTTGTTTTAATTCGATATGCAATAGAACTGTCTGTAATTAAGGTACTTGGGATACCATCATGAATTAATTCGTAAGCAGTCAAACGAGAACCTTGGTTATACGGTCTAGTTTCTAATGGATAAACACAAGTAAGCTTTGGTTCTTTCTTAACTGAAGTTTTGGATTTCTTACTTGGATTATCAAGGTTCAACTTTGTTTGAGAATCTTTCCATAGGGAACGAATGACACCCAAAGCGGTACCATAACCAGATGTTGCTAAGGAACCTGTGTTGCAAATAGTTAATACAGCAAAATCACCATCAAATTTATCTTTCATCAATGAGTCCAATAGGTAACTTGCACCATTATTACCCATCTTGACGTTATTCTTGAAATCTTCGTCAATAAGAGATGTGACAAATTCAAGTACACCTGAACTGAAATCACCCAAAGAACATGAGGATTTTAAAATATTTGAGATAACTGTTAAAGCATTGGATAAATTTACAGCAGTAGGTCTACTACTTAAAAGGAAGGATAACCTTTCGTCTAATCTGGAGCGCACTGATTCAAAATTTGAGAGATCATAATACCATTGATTCCTGATAAATGGTTCAGTAAGCAACATTTGAGATTCAACCAAAACAGATAAGGAACCGACAATAGCAATTGCAGGAGCGCCTCTGACTTGCATATTCTTAATCACAGCATAACCATCATTAATTGTGTGGATTGGAATGTATTTAGTAGTATATGGTAGTAATAATTGATCAAGAATTTCGACAGTAACATTTTCAGGATCAGATTTGTTGAATTTAATAGCTTCCAACGACATGGCTCTTCAAGATTGGTTTGCTTATTTTGGTGTTATTCACTTAGATAGTAAAAATTGTAATTTGTTTTTATTAAATGCTTAATAATCTATAAATTTTCAGATTTACGGATTTCGCACAAGTTGCCTTTAGAGCAATATAATGGTACTATATAAAAACTGTTCCTATAGTTGATGGTGTAAAAGATCAATTCTTAATGAATATTATAGAAAATAACTTTCGATGTGAATCAATAAATTATGCTCATACCGAGTTTTATAAAAATTGTATAACTGGTTAAGTTTGAAGGTCACCAATCTACTAATGAAAAGTAATGGGAATAATATCGCTCGAGGAAAACTCAAAAAGTTAGAGACGATACATTTTCCGATTCTTTCGACGGGAAAAATGGTTCTACATCTTCATCATTTAAAATTTCTTCCTCTAAAGTTTGCAAAGTCAACGATCCTTTTCTTGAAAGGTTCGACTTCAAGGATGATGTATTAGAGCTTTTAGAAAGTGCATTTATACTTTTTTCGGAGGTGGAATTCAACAATAGCGTAATATCAGTAGATATCTTGGATTTGTTTTCTTTCTTGTGAGGTAGGAATTTATTTCCAACAATCTTCCCAAGATGATGTAGGACTATTTTCACAATATCATGCTTCAGTGCATTAAAGAATTCATCTCGTGACCATAATTTATTACGGTATTCCAAATTGGGAACCTTAATAATTAAATCATTCACATCAGTGAGCACTCTGTGAGCACCTCTGTAACATATCGACATTTCTGTACTGCTAATAATGATTGAACCAACATTAAAATAGACAACGGAACGTTTAACCATTTCATTGATACTCTCTTTAGATTGATTAAAGATCGCACTAGAAACCCTGACTGGCTCTCTCTTGGATAACTTTGGATTTTTTGAAACGTTAGGTATGATTGTTAAATCCCAAGAGTCTAGATCCTTCATGTTGTTAGATGAACTACTACGTGCAATACTTAAGGAGGAGTCTTGCCTTGATATATTTGATACCATCCCATTATTTGACACACTGTTAGATGATTCATTTTCATGAACAGCCTTAGGGTTGGGAAACAAATAAATCATTATTTTTTCTGCAGTGACATAGTCCATTCTAAAAACGATAGGTTGTAATGAAACAACCATCCTTTCCAAGTTTGATATACCTCCAATTGGCGGAGTTTGAACCCAACTAACCTCAATCATCGGCATGTTACTATCATAAATGGAATTGTTATGATAAGGTGCTAAGAGCTCTCCAAAAATAGGTATCTGTTGCCGATTAAAACATTTTAAAGTGGAAATGGAGACTCTATTACTATTCAATCCACTTGGTAATTGAGATCTATAAAAAGTTGATGGTCCCATACCAATCGTAATAAATGGCTTTTTTTCGACATCAAATAGCTCCCATAAAAGCTCATCGGTCCCAATCTGCCACTTTAGTTTACGTTGGAAGGATGAATTATTTTTTCCTATCTTATGGTAATTTTTCTTAATGGCAGTCATAAGGAGTGTTAATTTTAAGACGTTGGTTTGTATCTCAAATGTTATCTTCTGAGCTGTTTTACGGAAAAGATTAGAATCATGGACTTTCAAAAATGCCCTTGTATAGTAGAGCTGCTTAACCTTTTTTTGTAAGTTTGTAACCAAAGAAACGTCTAGTCTATCTAAATTATTTCTTATCTCATCGGCAAATAGGATTTGGGACAGTTTTTCAACCTTTTCATCTAAACTTGTTCCAAGAGAAAGTAGATCTTGCACTATAGAATAAACCGAACAGTACTGCTGTGAAGTTGATGTAAGAATTAAGGCTGGGAACCCAATACGAATTTTAGAGTCAGTCGATATTGTATTTAAATTTTTGTCCCTCACATATAATGGATTAGGAACTGTAAATGTACAAAACATCGATCTTCTTTTCAAAAATACGTGGTTTGCTAGTAAAGAACCATCAAAGCATAGCTCCAGCGGTATCCACGGTGGCCAAAACCCGGAAAAACCTTCCATTCCATATCCATTTTTATAAAATCCCTTAATAGGAGACTTAACCAAATCATTTCTAAAAAGAGTAAATACTTGGATATCTTTTGACACAGCGCAATATCTAGTTTCAACTACTGTATCCACATCTAACGCTATTTTCCTACCCTCCTTATTCATAATCTGGATAATATCGATTATACCAACCTCTATATCTCTAGCTGCTAATATCACGGCAGTATCAGGTTCACATGATGATCTTATTTGCACTTGGGGAGAAATCAAACGGATAAGGTAATTGTCAATAGCGTCGAAATTCTCATCGGGGATTTCTCTTATCAATTTTTCAAACTGTTCAATAAATTCCACATTAGAAATCAAATCTTCTTCAGTAATGGAGCTACTCTCATCCACATTCGTCTTCGTATATTCTATTGAATTACTCAGCAAATCCTTTAGTATCTTCACTGACCTATACGTTAAGGAATAGCGCATTGATGTTCGTTCAGATATATTTGTGGCATATTCTAATAAATGATCTCTAATCTTTTTATCAATTTTTAGCTGAATGTTATGGATAACAAATCTGTTATCATATGTTGATGAATGCTGAATTGTAGAAGCGCGTCTCATAGATGCAAAAGATTCTATCGTATCGGTACGAAAAAGAGATAGGTGGGAATGATCATCGTTACGTTCTGGAGAAACACACATATTGCTTTCAAAAGAACTTTTATCCTCATCGGTACTGCTGTATCTACTAGGAATTTCTTCTGAAAGTTTCAAATCGTTGAGAATGTCACGTATAATATGTAACCTATGTTTCAAATCGTGTAACTCCGAACTCAAAGCCAAGACATTTTTTCCATGTGACTTTACTTCAGCTGGATCTTTAGAAAAACCGTTTAATAGATCTAACGTAGTTTTCAAGGTGTTTATTTCATTACTTACTTGATCATATCTTTGCTTAGCAAGTATTTCTTGAGTTCTTTCGGGATGATTCTTCCCAATTAAACAGTCATGCGAGTCTTCACCACCAAAAGGAAATGCAACCACATAACCGACATCATTTACCTTTCGAAAATACGATATATGGGGAGAATATAAAAGTGGAATAGCTTCTAACTTTAACGGCAACGAAACATTCAAGGAAACTTGATTTAAGTCAACATAATCCTCAGAATCATACCATTCAGAGGCCCTTAGCATGGAAATAGCATCTACTTCTTGTGAAGAGTCAATTTCCGTATCTAGTCCATTAATCGTAGTTGATGAGGCTAATAGTTCGTCCATAATTCCTTGATCAAATACCGTAGATAATATTCTAACGTCTGCCTCCGAACAATCGATTTCACCTGTGCTCATTTTCAATTTCCAAACAGGTTTTGACCTATTCAGTCTTTTATTTTGGTGCATTAACTTAATCCGTCTTTGATGCAAATCAATCTTCAAGGATGAAAATCTACCCTTCAAACCAGTATATTCTATTTCACCTTTTTCGGCTAGATCATATTGTCTGCTAATATGTCTATATACATGTGTAACCGTTAGCGGTTCCAAATGAAGTTGATATTTGATAGTATAGAGTGCCTTTGAAAATTTGGTTTTATTTTGAATCAAATCAGGGAAAAGTGGTCCTTGCCTTATTGGGCCGGATGTGTATGTGTGGAATAAATCCCACCATGCAAGGAAATGACGTAGAGAAAACGGTGCCAAATACAAACTATTCTCCGAGTCTTTAGAAAACGAAAATACTCCGAAGGAGATATGAATAAAAGAAGTTCTAAACCCCTCATATGAGTCATGATTTTCTATGTCAGAAACATAACTCGGGTGCATTAGCTGGACATCGTAATGAGGTCTTATGGGTGGTGAACGGGCTTCTTCACCGGGAGAATGGATATTCCCCTGTTCAAATAGTAAACCCATCTTCCATACCACAGTACCATTTAATCTCATACATACTTTTTCGAATCTATTGATTGCCGTTAGATCTGGTACTGCCAATTGAAATTTTTTTGACTCAATTCTTAAAAATTCTTTCGGATTTGTTGAATCATGAACTCTTATAGTAGTACCTCCAGACCAACAGAAAGATAAACCAGCACCATCATCTGTAATCTTGTATGGATCTCCTGAACCCTTGATGTTAAGATGAAACATACTTCTTTCTGAAAAATTATATATCCAAGTACCATGTAAAAGAAATCTAAATTTATCCCAAAAACCCAACTTTTCCGAAAGATCTAACTGTGGTTTCGTAAGAAAGTTAAACCATAGCATAAGCGATTCATATCCAGGTTGCAATGACTTTCCCCATGTAACAGTTGCTGGTATATTAGATGTTACCGACGAGTTCAGGTTAAAGTAGAACTTGACAGAATTGATAGTACGAATAATATGTGAACCATATATCGAGTTATTTTCGGAATATGATTTCATTTTAGCTGAAGGTACAAATGGAACGTATATTGTGTTAAGGGCAAATGCTTCAGGCATTCTCTCAGCTATAATAACGTCACCTGTTGTTTTGGTGTCAGGTAATGAAATTGCAGGTGTAGGATAATCTCTCAATTTTAGTTCCCAGGGCCCCGTTCGGACTTCAATCCCCATCATTATCAACAAAGTAAAAGCCATATCAATTGGAATTGCTTTCCCATGCTTGTAAAGAAATTTTGAATAACTATCAACTGGGAAAGATGGAGGAGTAATATCAACATGTAACTCATCTATTACTAAGTTAGCTGTTGTGCTAGTAATAGCACTAGACAGCAAGAGATATTGTTTACCTAGATCTTCATATTTATGAACTTGGCATGGGGTACCATGGAAAGTAATTTTTGCTGCCTTGTACCTAGCGATCCACGAAGTAGAGAAGTGTTCGAGCAATTTCTTCTCCATCAATTTTCTAAATGTGGTAGAAGATGTGCGCTCTCGCTTTGAAAAATGCACGTACGTTGGAACTACATCATGATCAACATAAGAGTCTGCTATTTGCTCTTCAAAATCATGCCACTTTTGTAGTCTTTCCCTTTGTTCTAATATACCAATTTTTAAAATCAAACCCAGCTCTTGTTCAAATGGATCCTCTTCTACATCGATTAAAAAGTGTTGACTTGAAAAGCGGATCCTTGGTAACGCTCTAGGAGGTTGTGCTACTGGATAAACCCTTTCAAAATGTTGCAAGTTTGAAAATGCAAGCCTAATTTGTTTGAACGACTTAAACATTGTAATAATATTATCAACAACTTTATAGAACCTGAAATGATATTCTGTATGAAAATAAAATAAAGATGTTTCGAAGTGTAGAATTTCCTGACTCAGATATTCTTCAACGTTAAACATAAAGTCTCTAACAGTCATTAAAGCAACATGAACTTTTACAGTTTTGACGTAAACAGACTGAACATAAGCTGTTATTGTTGGAATGCTTAATAGTTTATTCTCTCGGGAATATTTTACATTTTCCAGAGAGAATAATAAAGGAACATTTTGATGCAATTTAATAGCGATGAAAATATTCGTAATATCCAGATCGAATTTATCAAGTAAGTCAATCGGCTCCAAAACGGCGGGAGATGACTGTTTTTCATCCTTGGGATGAAAATGAAGAACTATACTATACAAATAAAATGCCAACCATATTAAATTAGTATCAAATTTAATTTGAATTTTGGGTAAATTAACCGAGCCGGTTTTATTTCTTTTCAATAAAAATGTAAAGTTGAGTAACTTCATAATATTATCTGACACACTTTTGCCATTTTGATCATCCATAATACGTATTATAGACGCATCAATGATTTTAAATCGTTTCTCTTCAGATGTAACAGTGAAAACAGATTCATCTAACTGAATTTTAAGACCTCTGTTGATATCAGTAAGATTAATGCCTTTGGTTGCTAAGGGGTCAAGAAGAGACGGTAGGTATTTTGCCACAAGTAGTGAGAAGTTAGAGTCTTTCAATCTCAGTCTTAGAGTCCATTTAAGTATTCGTGTTATTGCCCACTTTTCACCTGTTAAATCGATGGGTTTTTTTGGTGTTGTAGCATTCTTAAGATGTTTGTGTAGCCTCGAAATAACAACACGTAAAGTGTCTAACACTCTCAGATCGTTTAGTGTAACGTGCGAATGTCTTAGTGTACTTTGAATGTTTATATGATTAAGTGATATAAAATCTAGGAACGTATCCAGTCTTTCAAATCTATAAATTGGGACTGATGTAGATAGGACATCATCTTTTGTCGAATTCTTTAAATAATCTAAAGATGTTCCTACAATCTTAATATAATTGGAAGAGTGTTGTTCTAGAAAATGGTTTTTATCAACGGTTTTCTTTTTTTTAGAAATCGACACCAGTGATAGTTGTGTATTGTCTCTTGACAATAGTGATTGAATGTTGAGTATCTTAAATATTATGTTTTCTTCATCAGAAAGTTGTAGAGTAGATGTACAATCTGATAAGGATAGTTGAAATCTAAAATTTGGTAATTCATTTATATCAGTGATGAATGACTTGATTATATCTATCTTGCTCTTCTCATGAATTGAACTACGTAAATGCTGTTTATTATGTGCTTTGTATTGATCAATTAATGAGAATAATTGACCTAAAGTGGAAAATAACGACGGATTAATGACATTGATAATACATGATACAGTAGTTCTATTCAAAGGAATATTATTTGAGGTACACAATAAAATGTTGGAAACGAGTATAATGTTGATTAGTGGTATCCTCAAACTGGTATTTTTATCTACTTCAAATAAAATGTTATTGGCAGAAAACGATATTTCATAATCGCTACCTAAATGTTTTTCTGAGGATACTACTTCAAACAATGTACCAGTATTAAGAACTGTAACAGATTCAATGAAAATTTGGATACTAGAAATGTTGACTTTTAGAAAATTGCTATATCGTAATTGCAAATTCTCAAATTTAATATCCAAAAGATTTAAACATTTAAGAGGATAATGAATAGGTTCTAAGAATTTCCCGAGAATCTGCTTTAATTGTAAGTCTTCCGGCATATCCTCTGTAGAATCGATATTTAACATTGGCAATTCTATTACATTATCAGAGGTATGTAATATGACACCACTAAATTTCATATTTGTCGTCCATTTCTTCAGGAAAATATCAATATTTTTTGAAGATTTTTCGCATTTCTCAACAATATTCCATTTTAATTGAAAGCTGATATGATTAATTGTATCCCTTGAAAGTGACTTGAATATTTTATGTAAAAAGAACTCTATCCTGACATAGGTATTAGGCTTATGGACAAGTAATATTGAAATGAGATTAACTCTAAAGCTGGTTCCATCCTCTAATTTAATAGAGATATTACGAATAAACGGATTAAGAATAAAGCTCCTTTTCAATAGAAATGATAATTTTTTGCTTAATTGAAATTTAAAGGTATTATCTGTTAGATTGAAAGATGTGAATTTTTTCTTATTGATTGGCTGATGAGTTGATGTTCTTTTCAAAATTATTACGTCCACGTTTGTAATAGAAATGGATGGTCTCCATCCCATATGTATACCCAATTTCCCAATACTAACTTTAAAGTTCTTTGTCGAGAACTGTACATTTCGTATATGGGTTCCAAATATGTAACCGAACGAAAAATCATCTAGGGGAATGTTACTAAACGCTACCAACCATGAAATTATAAGGCTTGATAGTTTTTGTACTATACAAAATGCAATAAATATGTAGAAGATGAAAATAGATGCATTCCAGGCTCCTGTCCAAAGGTGGCTCAGCATATTTGTAACTTCTTGCAGTACCTTTTATCAAAAAGATGGGATTGATCCTTATTTGATAGCAAAATGTCCAACTTGGTGTAATAATTGAGTTAATGAGATGAGGTACATTTAAAGGGCAAAGAATGTAAACATAGGATCAATCAATGGATGTAATTCTAAAAAAAAGTGAAACTTCTTGAAACAGCCCTTGCTAAATCCAAATGAATTTTTTTTGCCGCGGATTTATTTGTTTATTTATGTACCGTCCTTTCACTACGACAGAAAAGCTGCTCTTAGAGATTATACTGAAGAGTACTACTAAACAAGTTTAGATTATATTGAAGTGTATTTATGCGTATATTAAAATTGATAAATGGATTAATAAAATCTTAGATAATATCCTTCAAAAGACCATTAATTGGCTTGAAAAATATGTGTATAGGATTATGTTTACACAATAGGAGTAGCATCACTCAATTAACTGAAATGATTGAAACTTTCTAAGGTAGAAAATTGTATTTTTACTACCTTGGTATATTGCAAGATTCCCTTTGTTAATGCTAGGTAAAGTACATGTTGTATTGATATAGCAGTTTAATACAATCTTTGCGGTTCTTCTTAAGCAATATGCCACTATCATATTCTGGCCTATCATTTCTTGCACTTTTTTCAATATCTAAAATATCAAGTCTAGGAATATTACAATGAATTAATAGTTTGTTTCCAGTAGTAGTTGCGATTTCAGTAAGTTCGCATATCTGTGGCTTATCCCTTTCTTGAGTTAATAACACATCCCCATCATCGACACATTCATCTTGTTGATTCAATTTCTGTATATTATTTTTCCCAGTCAAAAATCTATGTATCTTCGTGAGAAGTTCTTTTCCATATGTGTCAAGTATTGCAGAAGGGATCTCCACATCCTTAGTCTCGAAGTATTGAATAGTGGATACGGAAGGTGGAGAAGGAAGCCATAAGGCCGCTGTTTTTATGCGGCTCTGAAGAATACTATTGGAATTAATAATATATGAGCTTCTCCCCTTCTTAATATGTTCAACCGAAGCTTTTAATAGGAGATTCTCCTTCGTAGATGAATGATCATTTGTCTGTAGATTCAATTGAAGTAATAAATCTTTTGGTAGTTTCGTCCTGGAAAGTCTTTCCGATCTCATGGGAGATGACAGCAAATTGGCAAATAGATTGTCTTCTAAGTGAAAATCATGAATATTTGATTCTTCAATTGACTCGACATTATCAAAAAAAAGCTTTTTCCTCTTATCGGACCACTTCTCGAAACTTGTAAGAAGAGGGCTTGTTATAGGGGGTAAGGTGCACATTGCATGATCGAGACTCTTCACATTTTTTGATAGTACCTGCTTTATAGGAATTGTAAAATGAACCATATCATCACAGGGCTTCACACTTTGCCGTTCCAGCAAGTCCAATTTTGGATGAATACTTTTCTTAAGATCCGTTCGGCATCTTAAGATATAGAAATTTTAATGCAAACACCTTAAATGATTCAAGACACTTCAATGACGGTGTAGTTTAATGGTAGCAACAACTTCGAAAGAAAATTAAAATAAGTACAATCCAATATTTTATTTAAAATCTCAAGATCTACTTATTTCTTTGGCAATATACATTTTCATATATTTATACTTCATTAAGATCACCCTAAATAAACATACCTTTCCTGTCCTACATTTATTTTAGCAATTATTTATAATTTAGCTTTCACTCCAACTAGTCCTTCTTGGTTGGTTTCTTCTCTGACTTCAAAACTTTAATTGCCATACTAACCATAGTTGAGAACCAAATTGCATTCAAAATATCCAGTACGAAATTCCCACCAACAATCACAATCGCATCAAATAACTTAAATCTCGGATCATTACGTACATTGTAATAATCGTATATAATCATGCCAATTTGGAACCATCCATATGCAATTCTTGCCAAGAAAAAGACAATCATTAATGCTAAATTGTTAGCTAGCAATAGATATTCAACAAATTTGTTATTTGCTGGTAAAAGCTTGATACCAAACCATCTAAAATTTAAAAATGGGTTAGACAATTCAAACATCATAAAGACTGGTGCGTAATATTGAATGTATGGCTTCATTCCAATGAAATACACAGAAGCCGAGACAATACCATGTAAAACAAATGCTACCGATGAGTAAAATAAAGATATCACACTATCCCACAAGAAATATCCAATGGCAAATATACAAACCACTTCAGTATCACGTGTAGTACCAAAAACACGAGTTTCAGAATCATAGAATAAATCAGAGGATTTTGATGAAGAAAGTAGGAAGCTTAATGATGGATATAGGACGAAGACACATTGTAACAAAGAGATAAAATGAATAGCACTTTGAATAACAAGTGAGTTGTATTTTTCTTTATAATTATGATGGTGTTGTTTATGCTTCTTTGGGATCTCAATATTGTTTTCAACCTCTTGGTCCCATTTCAACTTTAATTTGACAAATGGTGGGAATATTAGATATTTTGCAATCAAAAACCAAGCATGATAGAACAATGCAACGTAAATGATCGAATGTAGATTATCCAGAATAGCTGATGAGACTACTAAGTTATTCGATTGGAGGGCATCAAGGATATATGTTTTGAAAATAGCAGGTTGTGGTAATGTCAAAAGATAATCCACTGTCTTGTCTAAAACGAGGGTTATTCTCTTCATCTTCAACTTTGCTTTACTAATGTGTTTGTGAAGGGAATTAGATAGGAATCCTGGATTTCAGATATTTCTAGATATACACTAGTAATAGTTTTCTGAATAAACTTTGAAGTTGATTATGATAAAATAACTGCTTAATTACCAATTTCGCCGGTTAGGTGCATTTCTTAGTAAAATCTCGCGGAATGAAATTACAAGAATAGGTTCTCAAGCAGCAGAGTTACCTACCAACCGGTAGTAGAGCATACTATGGTGTGTCAATAAGGTCATATTTTCTAGATTGTTTTCATAAATACGTATATATTTTATACATTTTCATAATGTTCGCAATATCCCAGAAAATAGGATAGTGTATTTAAAAATTGTAAAGGTAGGACAATCGATCATAGATATGTGCTCAGTTGGCCTTAGCCTTCTTGTTGGCTTCAGTAGCATCGTGGGTTGCCAAAATCAATGCGGCTCTTTGCAATTGAATAACGTTTGCAACTTGCTTGAAGATGAAACCTGGTAAACTTAGCAAAATCACCCATTTCCCAAAAGTGGAATAACTTTCATAGGCAGACAAATACATACCCCCGTAGAAACTTTCGTTAAAGAAGCAAATAGTGAACAGAACGTCTCTTCTAGTATAGTAAAGGTGTAACAATTTAGAAGATTCCTTGCCAACATTTTTGTGAGATGTAGCACCAGTACTTAAAGTCGCATACATATGCATGTAATGACTTGAGATATCTAATGCCAAAAGCAATTGAAGCAAAACACACCATTGTGGAAATTTGTAACACAGGAAACATATTAGCCCAGAGGTTGTGGACCTATCAGTAACCATATCCAAAACGGCACCCAATGTACTAACTTGGTTGTACTTTCTTGCCATAGTACCATCTAGGGCATCTAATAAACAAGAAATACCATAGATAATACCTGTAGTTAGAGGATAACTGTGCATGGTGAAGAACGAAATCACAGCAGTAACGACACGCATATAACCAATTTGATTTGGAATGTACCATAACACAGTTTTAGGTGTGGTTGTCCCAACAGCATCCTTAGAGTCACTTGAAGTCATTTTTTTAATTAGAATTATAGCAAATATGTCTCCCCCTCAAGGATGTTTCTTTTAAAGGAAAATATAGTAATTGAATAAAACACGTATATGTATATGTTTCCATAAATTTGTTATTCTTAACGTCGGACAAAATTTTTTTGGCAGAGACGAGGCGGAGGGGGGAATGAACGCGAGTTTTGTTCAGCTGACTGTTAAATATCTCTGAAAAACAAAAGCATATAGAGCTCTATCTTATGATATTAGTTTATTTGATATAGAGCTAGCAAATCTACATTATTTACTTATTTTATATAACATTACAGAAAAATGTAGTCATTTCTTATAATTTTAAACGATTCAAGTTTTCAATGGTGGTTTGTAAACCTTCGATTTCGGCAATGCTGTTTTCTAACTTGACTCTGTTAGCCTCTTTAGCTTGATTATTGGCCTTTGTTTCATAATCCTTACGACCAATGGTTTGTTCGATACTTTGCTTAGACTTTGTGGCCTTTTCCAACTTCTTTTGGACCTTACCAATTTCAGCTTCAATATCAATATGACCCTTGACCAATAAATGGACATTGACATCTGGGTTAACAGATTTTAGAACACAGCCTTCTGGAATTTCAGAAGCGTTGCGAACAACAGTAACTTCATCAATAGCTTTAATCATAGCAACAATGGAATCCTTTTGAGAAATGGTGGTTTCGAAGGAAACATTATCATTAGATTCAACGAACACTTTACCATTCCTTAAAATATTGTATTCAGCTAATAGAGAACGGGCTTCCTTGGAAACATCCAAGACCAATTCATAAGCCTTAGCGGCACTTTCGTTGTCGAATTCTTCCTTATAAATTGGGTAAGAGGCCTTCACAATCGTGACTGAAGTTTCAGAAGCACGTTTTGGTAAACGTTGCCACATTTCTTCAGAGATAAATGGCATGAATGGATGAATCAATTTCAAAGCATTTTCAATTAGGATATACAAGGTATCCTTAGCGGATTTTTGTTCATCAGCGGTACCTTCTTGAATCAAATACTTAGAGTTTTCAATGTAAACATCACAAACTAAATACCAGAATTCATATATAGCACTTGTAGAATTCAAGAAGTCACGCTTTTCCAAAGCATTGTTGACAATCTTTGAAGTAGTGGTTAATTTATGCAAAATCCATTTTTCGACTAAGGATTCTTTACCAGACAAACTTTCTTGAGCAGGAGGTTGGTAATCATTACCTAATCTAATCAATGCAAACTTAGTGGCTTGGTAAATCTTGTTACAGAACTTTCTGTAACCTTCAACACGTAAAATATCTAAGTTAATATCACGACCACCAGTAGTGTAAGCGCATAAAGCAAATCTCATTGCATCAGTACCACATTGTGGGATACCATTTGGATAAGATTCTTTTTGACCTAACTTCGCTTTTTCAACTTCTCTTGGATCTAAGTTACCCAATAATAATTTGGCATGTAAATCATCTAACTTGATACCACTGATAACGTCTAATGGATCAACAACGTTACCCAATGACTTGGACATTTTACGTCCTTGTGCATCACGAACCAAGGAATGACAGAAAACTTCTTTGAACGGAACGGAACCAGTAAGTTTTAAACCCATTAGAATCATTCTACTAACCCAGAAGAATAAGATATCCCAACCAGTTTCCAACATGGAAAATGGGTAGAAATTTTCCATATCTTTCGTCTTTTCTGGCCATCCTAAAGTAGAAAATGGCCACAATCCAGAGGAGAACCAAGTATCTAAAACGTCTTCATCCTGTTCCAAAGTGAACTTTTCGTTTGGATATTTGGCCTTAGCCTTTTCTTCTGCTTCAGCAAGATTTCGACCAGCAACCCAGAAAGTACCGTCATTCCTATCATCTTCTCTACCTTCAAGTTTGATGAAATAAACAGGACAACGGTGTCCCCACCATAATTGTCTTGAAATACACCAATCTTGAATATTTTCTAACCAATGGAAATATTCAGCTTCAGAAGATTTTGGTGTAATACTGATTTCACCATTTTTAACAACTTTAATAGCTTCCTTGGCCATGTCTGATTGAGCAACCCACCATTGTGGTTTCAATAATGGTTCAATAACATCCCCAGATCTGGAGCAGGTTGGAATAGTCATTTCATTATCCTCTTGGCCAATGTATAGACCCATTTCCTTTAATTTTTCAATAACCTTCTTTCTGGCGTCGAATCTCTTCATACCTTCCCATTCTGGACCACAGTTTTCATTTAACAGACCATCTTCTGTTAAAATATTAATAAATTCTAACTTGTGACGTTTACCAGTGTTATAATCATTTTGGTCATGAGCTGGTGTAATCTTGACAGCACCAGTACCGAATTCCATATCAACCGCTTCCTTGTCTAAAATAATTGGGATCTTTCTTGGCAGGAATGGATGTTGCACATACTTACCATGTAAGTGACTATAGCGTGTATCGTCTGGGTGAACAGCGATGGCAGTATCACCGAATAAAGTTTCCGGTCTGGTAGTGGCAATAATCAACTTTTCGTTAGTTTCGGAATCAGCAACTGGATAAGCGAAAGAAGTCAAAACACCGAATTCAACCTTTTCATCGTAGTTTGGAACACTTAATAAAGTTCTACCTTTAACATCTTTGTTTTCAACTTCTAAATTTGAAATGGCTGTGTTTAATTTGACGGACCAATTGACTAATCTGGCAGCACGGTAGATGGTACCATCATCGTGTAATCTGACAAAAGCCTCCACAACGGCATTAGATAGTTTTGGATCTAAAGTGAAAGCTTCCCGGGTCCAGTCATAAGAAGCACCTAAATTCTTAATTTGGTTCTTAATTCTCTTATGGTATTCGTCTTTCCATTCCCAAACCTTCTCAACGAATTCAGTTCTACCATAATCATGTCTAGTTTTCTTTTCCTTGGCCCACATTTGCTTTTCAACGACAGATTGGGTAGCAATACCGGCATGATCGAAACCTGGTAAGAATAAAACAGTCTTACCCTTCATTCTATTGTATCTGATTAAGGAATCTTGAATAGAAATAGTCAAAGCATGTCCGATATGTAAAGCTCCGGTGACGTTTGGTGGAGGACATGGGATGCAGAACAAACCTTCTGGTTTAACTTTACCATCTTCAGTGAATTCTGGTTCAAAGAAACCAGACTTAACCCACCAATCATACCAAGAACTTTCAACATTGGCTGGATTATATGCCTTCAAGGATGGATCATCTAAGGAGACTAAAATTTTCTTTTCACCTGCAATTGTCTTATCATTGAATTCAGGGATTGGTTCAGCTTCCTTCTTTGGTTTCTTAGCTTTCTTTTGGTCATTAGCTGGAGCTGCTGCTGCTGCCTTCTTTTTGGCTTGTTTGGCTGCAAATTTCAATAACTTTTCAGCCTTCTTCCTTTCCTTTTCAATTTCCTTTGGAGTCTTTTCAGTACCATCTTCTTTTAATGGGTTGATGATTGGTTCACCTGTCTTTGGATCGACAGGTGGTAATCCGTCTATTTCAGTCATGGTTCTAAAGTAATAGAGAAGTTTACGTCTGATATTATGTAAGGTTAAGTAAGAATACGTTTACAAAACAAATAATTACCGTCATCAATTATCTTATCCTCTCCTAAGAAGAGAGATTATATTTATGATTGATTCAAGTTCTCGACAGTGCGCGAAACTGAAAAATTTTCCAGAAAATTCAAAAAGAGAATACTCCATGATACCAAGGTGGCATACCACTAAAAGAGCAGTTGAAACGCGAAATCTTGACCAGTTAATATTAAATAAACTAACTGTTAACATATTATAGCAAAAATTTTGGTTCAGTTGGCCATAATATTAATGGTGCTTTCACTATTTAATTATCCGAGCATAATACATCCATAATAAATTTCATTATGAAAATCACGACAGGGTAAACTTCAGAAAAATTTTCAGAGGTTTATCTCATCTCATCTCATCGCATTAGATTGGATTTCTATATAGTGGATGATAGAAAAATGTAAGTAAGGTAACATACCAAGATTTTGCCCAAAAAGGAAACAAATAATTGATTAAGATGTCACGTATTATCATTAAGGGTATACCTAAGTTTTTAACAGATGAAAATTTGAAAACACACTTCCGAAAAAGATTAGATCAAACTCATAAGGATGAACGTACTGAAAATTTGATCACCGATGTGAAAATATTGAGAAATAGAGATGGTGAAAGTAGAAGATTTGCATTTATTGGTTATCATAATGAAAGTGATGCGTTTGATGCCGTTAACTACTTTAATGGATCATACATTAATACTGCTAAATTAGAAGTTTCTATGGCTAAAAGTTTTGCTGATCCAAGAGTGCCTCAACCGATGAAAGAAAGGAAAAGAGAGGCAATGAAACGATTTAGGGAGAAGGAAGAACGTTTGTTAGCAGAATCAAATAATAAGAAACAAAAAGTGAAGGAGAAGGAAAGGAAGTTGTCAATTGACGCGGAAATTGAAAAGAATAAACAGTTAAAAGAATTTATTGAAACTATGAAACCAAACTCTCAAGTCCCATCTTGGGAAAATGGTACCTCAGCCAAAACGAATGAAGAGGAAGAGGGTAGTGAGGAAGCAGGAAATCCACTTTTAGCTCTTCTTAATAATGGGAATGAC
The DNA here is from genome assembly GCA_030568095.1 of Naumovozyma baii. Taxonomy (NCBI): domain Eukaryota; kingdom Fungi; phylum Ascomycota; class Saccharomycetes; order Saccharomycetales; family Saccharomycetaceae; genus Naumovozyma; species Naumovozyma baii. Next base: position 214,696 of record JAJLTG010000011.1, read on the forward strand.
GATAGTAGTGTATCAGTTCTAAGAGAAAATGCAAGTGACGATGAGTATGCTGACTTCAATAAACCAACTGAAAAGGAAAGTGATGAAGAGGAACCGGCATCTATGAGGAATTTGAATGATCAAAATGAAATAACTACAAGTGATGTACCATTAAAAGAAGACGACAATTTAGCGCAAGATGATAATGTTTCCGATCTTGACTGGTTTAAACAACGTCGTGTAAGAATAAGAGAACGTGAAAGTGAAGTGGCTAAACTTTCAACAGTAGCCGAAAATGAACAAACCAATGATAATGATAAAGAAAAAACTGATGTTTTGGAAAAGGAACAAGAAAAGGAGCCTGAACAATCCTCTGAAGAAATTGCCATTGAAAAGATTAGCCAAACAGGCCGTCTTTTCCTTCGTAATATTCTTTATACCTCTACAGAAGACGACTTTAAGAATCTTTTTAGTCCGTTTGGTGAATTGGAAGAAGTCCATGTTGCGCTAGATACGAGAACAGGTAATTCCAAGGGTTTTGCATATGTTTTATTCAAATCTCCAAAGGATGCCGTAGAGGCCTATATTGAACTGGATAAACAAATTTTTCAAGGTAGACTTTTACATATTTTACCAGCAGATGCCAAGAAATCGCATCGTTTGGACGAGTTTGATTTGAAAAATATGCCGCTAAAGAAGCAAAGGGAATTAAAGAGAAAGGATAATGCATCTAGACAGACATTTGCTTGGAATTCACTATACATGAACCAGGATGCTGTTCTTGGTAGTGTAGCTGCAAAGCTAGGTTTGAAGAAGGCTGATTTAATTGATCCTGAAAATTCTAACTCTGCTGTTAAGCAAGCATTGGCTGAGGCACACGTTATTGGTGATGTTAGGAAATATTTTGAATCGAAAGGCGTTGATTTGACTAAATTTTCTCAATTGAAATCACCAGACCAGAGGGACGCCAGAGTCATTCTTGTTAAAAATTTCCCATATGGTACTACTAAAGAAGAGATCGGTGAATTATTCTTACCATTTGGTAAATTAGAAAGACTATTAATGCCACCATCTGGCACTATAGCAATTGTTCAATACAGAGACACTACATCAGGAAGAGCAGCATTTACAAAACTTGCCTTTAAGAGATTTAAAGATGGTATTATTTATTTAGAAAAGGGGCCAAAGGATTGTTTCACAAGGGAAGCTGATAGCAGTGATTTAGTTGATGTAGAAGTGCCTCAAGAAAACATAGTTGAAATCAAGGATAACGCAACTGAAATTATGGATGGTAAAACAGCCAATACTGATGATACTGTTCATGATGAATATGAGAATGATGATATTATTGAAGGTCCAACTGCTTCAATATTTATTAAGAATCTAAATTTCTCTACTTCTTCAGCCGAGTTAGTAAATAGATTTAAAACATTTAGTGGATTTGTTATGGCTCAGGTGAAGACAAAACCTAATCCAAAGGATTCCAGTAAAACGTTGTCTATGGGGTTCGGGTTTGCAGAATTCAGAACTAAAGAACAGGCAAATGCAGTGATATCAGCATTGGATGGGGAAGTAATTGATGGTCATAGAATTCAATTGAAGTTGTCACATAGGCAAGGTTCTTCTAATAATAACAAGGATGGGAAGAAGAATAAAAAGATTAAGAGCGGCAAGATCATTGTTAAGAATTTACCTTTTGAAGCTACAAGGAAGGATGTATTTGAATTATTTAACTCCTTCGGTCAATTAAAATCTGTTAGAGTTCCAAAGAAGTTTGATAAATCTGCTAGAGGTTTTGCTTTTGTTGAGTTCTTACTACCTAAAGAAGCGGAAAATGCTATGGATCAATTACAAGGTGTACATTTGTTAGGTCGTAGATTAGTGATTCAGTATGCCCAAGAAGAAGCTGCTGATGCAGAAGAAGAGATCACACGAATGACCAAGAAGGTTAAGAAACAAGTTGCTTCTAGCGAATTAGCTGCATTGAGAAATAGTGGTGGTAGGAAAAGGTTGGATCTAGAAGACGATGAGAATGATGGACTCAACAGTTTGAAAGAGGTGTTATAGAAAATGGACGATTATTTTGCAGGCTAAATAAATTTCAAATCAAGAATAAAACAGTTAAAAATTTATTTTATAAAAAGAAAATTATTAAAATTGTCATATAATATCCGTATAATTTTTAAATAGAGTTGAATTGTTCAATAAAAAGTTGCAAATGGATCAGAATGTTCGGATCCATTGTATAATATACCACTTAGACCTTTTTGTCCATTTCTATGTCTAAAAGTAAAGCCAACCAGTTTAGAATCTACAGCAGAATCGTCCACCATCGAAGAAAGTTTATTCTGTCTTTTGAACACATCTGCGTACTTTGCCATGTCAGCCTCATTAGTGAAATCATCGAAGTAACCGGCATCCGTTTCACTATCCAATTGTGGTGTAAATGGTGGTGGAGATTGTCTCAATATGCTAAAATTTACCTCAGCAAAATATGGCATTCTCTTAATGTGTTCAAATGATCTTAATCTATGTATTGGATCAGCAATAAGTCGTGTTATAAAGTCCCAGGTTCTATCCGAGAATGCTGGTCTACCATTCTCTAAAAGTGGTCTTCTTAGGGTTTTCTTCCAATGCCTCAAGTTTTCATAAGTTTCATTAGTGGATGATCCACTAAATGGAGTATACCCGACCAAACTCTCGAAGAGCATACATCCAAGGGACCAATAGTCCACCGTGAAATCATATTTTTTCCCCTCTAGAACTTCTAATGCCATATAATCAGGTGAACCGACCATAGAATTGGCATAATTTATCTCTTCTTCTCTCAGATTATGATATATTTTCCTTCTATCTTCAATGGATTTTTCTGTAAATGCAGGAAATTCTAAGTTTTTTACTTCTTCCAGCCTTATTTTCATACTTTGAATTCTTTCATTTGATATAGTACCTGCTGCAAGTCCAAAATCTGTTAATTTTATATGACCTTCTGAATCAATCAAGAAATTTTCTGGTTTCAAATCTCTGTGCGTGTACCCTAATTCATGTAGTGCATTTACGGCACAAAACATTTCACTGATGTAAAATCTAGCATGTGTACTTCTTAAGAATCTGGTATTGATTAATAAGGTACGGAAGTCCCCACCTGGTACAAATTCCATTGCCAAATATAAACTCTCTGTATCTTGGAAAGCATATAGCAGTTTCACCAACCAATCAGATCTAGTAGTGGTTAGTATATCTCTTTCGGTTAATACATGATTTGTTTCATTCAATTTGAACAAAAGTTTCTTATTTAGAATCTTTAATGCACAAACTTCCTTAGTATCTTTCTTTCTCGCTAGATACACTTGACCATATCCACCTTGTCCAACCTGGGTGATCATTTCAAAATCTTTATTCTTTGGTTTTAGTCTCCTTTTTCTTAACACATCATGTTCTTGTTGAAAATATGCATTCCACTCATTATTCAACTCTTCGGCGGGGATAGTAGTTTGATTACGTTCCAAATATGTTAGAACACTTTTAGTTCTTTGTCTTCTACTTATCACGTAATCAAACATGTCACAGTAATAATCAAGGAAATACATTTGACAAACGTTAACTACTCTTTTAGTATCGTTAGATAGTGCCTTCTTATAAAAATCACGAGGTAGCTTTTTAGGAGAATTTTTTAAATCTAGATCTGATGGATTATCACTAAATAATTTGGTCTTGTTAGGAGATGGTGATGGTGACGCAGATACTCTTCCATTGTTCCTTTGATTTCTTGTAGGTGTCACTGGAACGAAACGCGCATTTGGCTTGTTTAAACCTAATTGATTAAGATTACCTACTAATTGATCCACATCTCGGTCAGGTCTTGGAAACATCCTTTCTTTCTTTTTTGTTATATAAGTCGTGTAGGTTTAAGTAGTAGTTGCACGTAGAATACTAGTAACCGATAATATGATGAATAGTTAATTGGCTTACTTTATCGATGTTTTGTGCACCAATTAGCAAAGTAAAGAATATCTTTTTGTTGTCATTTTGATCTTCACTCAGCTTCTTCGAAAATTGTGAAAACCAAAAAAATCGGCATGAGCCTACTCATTTGGCGCCAAAATAAATACCGGCGCTTAGGCAGCTAGGTTCATTGGACCGGAATTGACCTTTTGTGTTTAATTCATTCAGACTCTGAGTAATTGAAGGTTATGTTTGCCTTACTTGCATGTTGGCAATTTTAGGCAGTGCAAAGAGTTGTTAATAAAGACTTTTATTGTTAAAATATTGTATTCATTATTGTTCTGTGGAGTTGTTTCTCTCCGTATTCAGTTATATTTTTCTCACGTTAAGAAGTTACCATTATGAGATCCCATTCATATACACCTTAAACCTCATAAAGCTATACTATGGTTATCAATTAAGTATATATAACATTCATTTCTCCTACAATTGTATGATGCCTGCATAATCGATATGTAACTAAGATTAATGAAATAGCCGCTATGTTTGCCCCAATATTAAATATTCCGTATAACAGGATAAAGAAAATTTTCGATTTCGATCATATTTTTTTGAGAGATGAGATGAAAAATTATACACAGGAAATTCATTACATTACTAGATATACATCAATAGTTACATATCTAAAGATACCAAGACCAAAAATTACTAGGAGATGTCTAACATTGTCGGAATAGAGTACAATCGTGTGAATAATACAACATCTACAGACTTCCCAGGTTTCTCATCTAATGGTGATAATGCTTGGGATATTGAAAAATTCAAAGAAACCTTTAAAGTTCAAATATCATCATTAAATGAAAGAGAAGCTAATTTCGATTTGATAAATATTGATACTTCCATAGCTAACGCATTTCGTCGTATTATGATTTCAGAAGTACCAGCTGTCGCCGCTGAATATGTTTATTTCTTAAATAATACATCTGTTATCCAAGATGAAGTTTTAGCCCATAGAATTGGTTTGATTCCATTGAAAGTGGACCCAGATCTGTTGACTTGGGTCGACAATGAATTACCAGATGATGAAAAATTTAACGATGAAAATACCATAGTATTAAATCTAAACGTCAAATGTACAAGAAATTTAGACGCTCCGAAGGATGCCACTGATCCAAAGGTCCTTTATAAGAATTCAAGTGTGTATGCAAGAGATTTGAAGTTTGAGCCCCAAGGTAAACAAGTGGAACTTTTCTCTAAAAATCCTGTGGTGCCTTGTGATCCAGATATTTTGTTGGCTAAACTAAGACCAGGCCAAGAAATCTCGTTAAAAGCCCATTGTATATTGGGTACAGGTGGAGACCATGCCAAGTTTTCTCCAGTATCAACTGCATCTTACAGATTATTACCTCATATTAATATTACACAACCAATTAAAGATGAACTAGCCGAAAAATTCCAAAAATGTTTTCTACCTGGTGTCATTGGCATTGATAAATCCACTGGTGAAGCATTTGTACAAGATGCTAGAAAAGATACCGTCTCTAGAGAGGTGTTAAGACATGAAGAGTTTAACGATAAAGTTGAGTTAGGTAGAATAAGAGATCATTTCATCTTTAACGTTGAAAGTACTGGTGCTATGACTCCTGAAGAAATCTTTTTCAAATCTGTCAGAATTTTGAAGAACAAAGCTGAATATCTAAAGAATTGCCCAATCACTCAATAAATAAACACCAAGATTGACTTCCACTAGGACCAGCAGTAAATAATTGCATATAGATTAACAAAGATAAAACCTACATCCCTTCATTTAATAAAATATGTAAATTTATTTAAAATAACACAAGAAAAACAACATAAAAACAGGCTATGAAGTGTAAGAATATGTCTATAATTTTTTATGTAGTGATTATTTAAACTTCTTGGGTTGTACCGGAAGTATCAGGCGCTAACATGCAGCTCAATGAGAAGTTAAAATCAACTTTTGTTAAGAGTAGATAGTCATCTAGGCCAATATCTACTCCTGTTTGTTCATCAAATATGCTTTCCCCATGTTCCATCTTCGCATCATCAAAGCACGTTAAACTAAAAAGTGTAAATTGTGTTAATAATATGAGGAAATCGAAGAACACAACACCTAAATTCCCAGAGATGTTGCTACTTGGTAAGGAATCACCAATCATTTGTAAGAATATAGAAGATCCGTGTCTTTCGCCTTGAATTAATCCATTTGAATTAATAAAAGGGGTTGGTACGTTATTAAATCCGTCTTGATTTAATCTATCCTTATGCAACTTGCCCATAAAATCTTTTGGGGCTACAATATCTAAAAATATTAAAATCAGGCTTAATGTAAATGAACCGTGGAATACCAGTTTTCTAATTTTCCATTTTAATTCCCTCACTTGGGCAATGTCAATAGCTTCTGAAACTGTCGCCACTGGTGAATTCGCATTTCCTGGAAATGCACCTGGCATATTTGTTTGCCCTTCTCCTAAAGTTGCATCTCCATCATTAATGATTCGTACTCTAGCATTAATAAATCCTGAAACATCAGTTGTTTGAACCATTTGTCGTAATTGAGCATCAGTCGGAAATGGTGTTAATAATAAGGCCTGTATTATAGCTCGTATGACTATGGTGAAGATCGATGTACCATATTTAATATATTGGAAAACAATTAAGATGCATCCCAGTGTGTATACCTGTTGATTTAAATGACCTTGAAGATGCTTTCTTCTCAGGAGATAGGATTCCTTATATCTCTCTGCCCTGGGTATCCTTGAATCTGAAACCACTATTTCTGTATCTGAATTCATCACCCTATTTGTTTTAGGGTATACTAGGTATGCTTAAAACGGGTATCAACTTCCAGTTCAACACACTTCGAATGGTTGAGTATTAAACTGGACAATGATCTTCTTTGTTTGAATCTTGGAAAAGGGAAACATCAAAAACACCTAAAAAAAATATGCCACCTGCCAGAATTGAACTAGCGACCTCTGCATTACAAGTGCAGCGCTCTACCACTAAGCTAAGGAGGCAAATCAATTTCTAATCGTTATAATAATATAAACCTGGATTTAACGTTATTACGATTTTGTGACATTAAGTATACTTTGTTAGTGTAGGAATTCGCTCAGAAGCATCGATTCTTACGTTCCCTGTTGTTTTGCAGTAGTATGAGTCCATTTTGAATAATTATCTGTTTGTTTATGCGTAAGTTAAGCAGGTAATATCTCCCTCGTAATATGTAAAAGAGTTCGTTCTATTAAAAAATAAACTATAATAAAAAAATATATATAATAAAATAACAACAGGGAAAGCAAGA